>VMDR010001436.1:0-126883 GCA_007922815.1 Macrotus californicus | reverse complement strand
ACAAAAACATGAGAGTTGTTTTTATAAATTAGTTTTGGAAATAAAATTAAGTTGATAAACACATTTCTTTAAGGAATAAAGGCAAAGTAAGTTGAACGATTTAAATTCTAACTAAAATTAAAATTCTAGCAATGCTTTATCATGTCCACTTTGGTCCAAATTTGTTTGGACCATTTAGAATCCTCTACAGCACAGGTGGCAAACACAAGGCCCATGGGCCAAATCCAGCCCTCCACCTTGTTTTATCTGGCCCAGCACCTTGTTTCTACCCAGTGGCAGTGCCAAGCTCTCACTTAACTGTTAAGGAGCAGTTACATTTATACAGTCCTACAATTACATTCGGCCCTTTGAAGGCAACTGTGAGGCTGATGTGGCCCCTGGTGAAAATGAGTTTGACACCCCTGCACTAAATGACTGGGTAACCTCCATGAGGCTAAACCTAAATAACTAGCTGCCTGGATGCTAGGCAGGAATTATGTGTTAAGTTCTTAACCACTGTTAAGAAATGAAGACAAGCCCTGGACCGTGGGGCTCAGTTGGCTGGAGGTCATGGGTTCGATTCCTGGTCAGGGCACAAACCCAGGTTGCAGGGTTCAATCCCCATTTGGAGCACATATAAGAAGGCAGCCAATCAATGCTTCTCTCTCTCTTCCTCTCTTTCTGAAAGCAACGAGGAACTAAACGTCCTCGGGTGAGGGACAAAAAGAAATGAAAAGAAACGCAGACAAAAGGCAAGCGCTGGACTAATAACAAAATCTGTGCCGCAATCTCCTACCACATTGAAAGGGTTCTGGGTGGTATTGTGGGTTTTCTGAAAAGTAGCACTTCAATAATGACGGGTTTGTCAAAAGAAGAAATTAATACTCACCAGGTTTAAAGAACAAAGGGTCATTTTTAAATAATCTCAGGGATTCAATTGAGGTTTCAAATTTCTCTTTCAAATATAATTCACCTTGTTCAAAGTCATTTTTTTTCTTGACAGGTTTGGAGTTCCGGCCTTTGGCTTCATCCTGCTCTGCCTTAGCTTTAGTGAAGTCATTCCTTTCATTACTTTTGCCTCCTTTTTCTTTCAACTCTTTTTCTTGGTCAGATTCTAGCCCTTTCATCATCTTCAAGGCTTTGTAAGCTTTCTCTTCTTTCACCTTTTTCATGTCCTTTTCATAATGACGAATTCCACTTAAATGGGAAATCAATAATCTTGTTGTGACAGAAACCTAATTGTAAAAACATAAGAATTAATTGCACTATTAAACTACAACAAAAACTATCCTCAGAATAATGCCTCAGTAATAGTCTCCATTTTAAACTGCTGTTGGAAAAATACGTAATGTACAAATCTTTAGCCTCAAATTTCAGGAAATACCCACTTGATTATCTGGATTTTAAAAAAGTTAACAATAATTAAAAACAAACCAAAGAGCCCTGGCTGGTTAGCTCATTTATGAGGTTAGACTATCCTCCCCACATGCCAAGGCTGTGGGTTTGATCCCAGTCCGGGCACATACAAGAAGCAAATAATGAATGCATAAGTAAGAGAATGACAAATCAGTGTTTCCTTCTCTCTCTCCGTGCCCCCCTTCTTCTTTCCCTAAAGATCAATGAATTAAAAAAGAATTTAAAAGAAACCAAACTAAACCAAAAAATCCTATGCAACTTTTCAGCTACTGTTAAGTGAGCCATTTGTAAAATGACCTGTTAGTTTCATTACCTTTTCACCTTCATATTCTTTTTCTGGGAATTCGGGAACATAATGTTGTACTGGAATATCAAGATCCAGTTTCCCTGCTTCCCACAATTTGGCAAGAGCAACCATGGTAAGGCTTTTGCTGATACTGGCAATTCTCATAACTGTCTCTGGTTTGCATGGTACACGGTTCTCCACATCAGCATAACCTAAACCTTTGGGGAAAAAAAGCAAAAAATCATTACTAATTAGCTTCATGGTCAATGGAGTCTTGAAAAACTGAAATAACACTATCTTAAAATATCCTGTGTAGTCATCTAAAGAAAAGATATTCCATTTTTAAAAAAAAAGATTTATTTATTTATTTATTTAGCTAAGGGAAGGGAGGGAGAAAGAGAGGGAGAGAAACATTGATTGGCTGCCTCTCATATGCCCCCAACAGGGAACTGACCGCAACCCAGGTGTGTGCCCTGACCAGGGATAGAACCTGTGGCCTTTCGCTTTGCAGGGACGGCACTCAACCAACTGAGCCACGCCAGTCAGAGCGCTATTCTACTTTTATAGGTTAACGAAAACTTAATGTGTAAGGGACGAGGGTCTTGACACTGACCACAGTAAGTCTAACTGAACCGGATTGTACCTTGGGTTACAACAGTAATTTTCTGCCTGGTTCGAATACTAACCTTTCTTAGTTTACCTAAACAATGTGGTTATTCCACATTTTACATAAAGCACTACACATCCTTTAAAGAAAACATCATTGTTTTTCTTCAGATGATACTTATTCTTGACTTTTGAGTGGTTTCCCACTGAATTCCTGAAAAGGGCATGCAGTGAAAACAAACGCGAAGAGGCCCTGCAGACCCAGCCAGCTGAGTATTGACTCAACTCAGCTGAGAGGCAGAAGGGACACAACGGACTGTCAACTTAAAGCCCCTGAAGAGAGTTTTAAGTTTGGGTTCATCTTCTGGACAGGCTGAAAGTGGAAATCTAAGGGTTTAAGGAACTGAGGTTTGAAAAGAAAGAAAAGGCATACAATGATTGTTTTCAAACTGTAAAGGATCATGCTATAATATTTGCATAAAATCAAAGCCTTCACCCATAAAGCCGATATTTGTATAAATTCAGTTACAGAATTGTTCATAAACTAGGTATATTGATTAGGCTAAGCTTATACTTGGGGGAAGAATCATTTTTCTTTAAATTCAGTGCCCCCATAATAAGTAGTAAATAAGTACTACTTTGTTTAAATGATATCTGAAACAACATTTCCTTAAAGTATTTTTCCTCAAAACCCAGGATGACCAGTTGGTCCAACAATGTGTGTGGAATGAAGAAGTAAATCAAGTTATAAAATATGATTTGATAAAAATATCATAAAATGATTAGAAATCCTCAAAGCTTCTAGCTTTTTGTTTCAAAAAAATAGCTGCCACTTCTGTGGACTCAAAAAAGTAATAAAGTAGATAGTAAACTCGTTAAGGTCAAGAATCGTGTACTTTTACAGAATAGGCAACTCAATAAATTGTTGACTGAATTAAAAAAAAAAACAAAATTCTGACGTTTTATCTACTCATAAAGGTTATCTACAAATATGCAGTTAACAGATTGTTCTATAGACAACTTTCAGAACAATAAATCCAGTCTTTAAAGAAGAGTGGGAGTAGAAACAAGACATTTTTAAGACTCCAACTTATTCATTAGTCACATTTTAAATCTTATGGATAGAAATTGGGTACTTTATTCTATTAGACACATGTTCAGCAACATGGATACTTTTATGTAAACTGAATAACATTTAATGTGATTTCACGCCAAGCAGTAAAACACCGAGATCTCATTTACCAACTGGTACAAAACAAGCTACTAAATAATACTTTCCTGGGCCTACCTTCGGACCAGATTTCTTTTCCATCTACAGAGACTCCAACCACTATGCCGGGCGCGCCCACCTCATCCTAAGAGCGAAGGGGAGAGGAACAGACAGTTCAGACTCGCGGCAGGACTTCGCACGTCCACCAGCGCTTGCACCCAGGGCGAGCTCTAGGCCCCGCCCCCGACACGCCCCTCTATCTGGGCTCCGCCCACTCCCGGCTGCGGCCGGGCCGGGCCGGGCGCTAACGGGTAAGGGGTGTGCCCGGTTGGCACCTTGAGCGGGAAGGGGCGGTCCCCAAGGCGGGCGGTGACCTCCACCCCGATTTGGGCAACCCCCCAAGAGCGTGTGACCGTGGCTGGACGGTCGAAAAACGGGAAGTCTTTCTCGCAAGCTGACCGTGGGCATCCCACAGCCCTGATTGGAGTCAGCTCGGCCTGGGGAGCAGACCACCGCGGGGTCCCATTCCGGGGTTCCCGACCGCCTACGACCCTCGTCGCCTTACCTTGATCCTGTGCAGCAGGTCACGGCTGCTGTCAATGGCTCTGGCGTAAAGCCTGGAGGTGGGCGGCGTCGGGGTCTGCGGAGACCCAGTGGCGAGGGGCTGCTCCTTCAGCGGCGGCGGTGGCGTCTCCACCTGGGGCGACACCTGGGCGTCGGGGGCTGTCGGGGACGGCGCGGGCGCTGCGCCCCTCAGCCCGCCCGCCAGCTTCACTCCGAGTGCCAGCCCTAGCCCTAGCCCGAGGCCCCCGACCCAGCCGGGGCCGAGCGGCGGCAGCCTAGCGCGAAAGCGGGCTGCGCGCCGCCCGCAGCCCCAGGCCAAGCCCCCCGGGGTCGCGGCTCGGGTCGTCACGGCTGACGGGAGCCGGTACATGGCGTCTCAGGGTAGACGGCAGCCTCGAAGTTCGCTCTGGCCGGGCCAGCAGCAGAAGCACTGGGGAGAGAGGGGAAGGGAAAGGAAGGGAGTGGAGGGGGCGGTGCCCGCACTCAGGCCCGAGCAGTCGACACCCGATGGCCCGAGCGCCGATCGCATCGAGCCCTGCCCCCTCTGCTTCCCCGCCCCGGCCTCGTCTCTAGATGATTTCCTCCGCTATTCCCGCTCAGATCAAGTGCTACCTCCTCAGAGAAGCCTTCCTACTCCCTGGGAGGGCGTTCTAGCCACACCTTGACCGCCCCGCGCACACCTCCTGAAACGCACTCAACACCTAGTTTCAGTGAACTAATCTGGTTTCTTACTAGACTGTGACGGCTCTGGATTCTCAGCTGCTGGAACGGTGCCTGGCATCTCCTTTGCTGTCGGAGCCCTCTTTTCTCTCGCTTGCCACCTTCATTTTGTATGTCTCATTTCAGCTGAAAAGGCTCTTGTAAAAGTCTCTTACTTCCAGAGGTCCAGCTCCACACCACATCAAACATCAGGCCTTATGTTAATTTTTTTGTTATTGTAAAGAAGGGCTTTTTAAAAATTTGCACTTGAAAATTTTTAATCCAAAATAATTCATATCATTTACAGTTAAGCCATGATTTCTGGCACCTCTAGATGATCATATATTCTTGTGCAATAAGAAATCTAACCTCAAATTGCTACAAAATCTAAAAGCTGCATAATCCTAATTGAGCAAGACAATGCTAATCTTGAATATAATTAAACGTCCACTCCAATTTTACAATTTTCTCTTTATACTTTGGGATACGCACATACCCATACATACACACACATTCCTGAAAGATTTTTGAAAGCTCGTTGGGCTTAACTATAGGGGCAATGTACCCAATATGTGAAATTATCCTGTCTTTTCTTGCAGGTGGAGTATATAGAAAGCCCACAGGTTTGAACTGATAAGCTGTTGTCAGGAAAAAAGAAAGCTATAGACATCTCCAGCTAATGAATGTTAACGAGAGGAAAAGGCAATAATGGTAACCACACAGAGTCAGAAAATACTGGGGCTAAATAATAATCAGGTGCTGGGGCTGCTCACAAAGCCCACACCCTGAAGACATCAGGGTATGCTAGGACCCAGAGGATCTGGCCTGGGAACTCACAGAAGTCTCTGGAGCACCACCTGCAGTTAGAGTGGAGAGGTGCACTCTGTCAGGATGGTAGTGGAGGTTCCTGTCATAGGAGCCCCACTTCTCAAGCATATAACAGGGAGAGAAAAGAATAAAAGGGAAACATGTAAAAGACAGCCAGTGGTGGTTACAATAAGTGCTGACTTTATCATTATTTAAAAAACTGTATACATATACACACACATATGATGCATTCTTTTTGTGTACTTCTCCTTGGATCAGAAGTGGAACAGAAACAGAGGCATAATGAGAGCAAAAGCCAAGGTCTGGACGGACTTCCACCAGTTGAGAAGCAGGGAGAGATTGCCCAAGGTCTGGCTCCTGTGAAAGTAACAATAAATATTCTCCATGCACACTGAATGCCCTGGAGCCAACCTGACCAAGCAACTAGCAGACTTCTTGGCAAGATCTTTACTACCACCATGAGGCAGGAGCCCAGAGCTCCAATATTTTAGCTGGCTTTGGACTGGGAGCCACGAAAACCAGATAGAAGAAAAGTAAATCACTAGACTGGAAGAGGAATGAGGAGACAGAAAGAGAAAGGAAAAGGAGAGGAAGAAAATGAAAGAAGGAAAAAAAATTTCCACTGAAAATAAACGTATAAACTAAATTTTAAAGCGTGAAGGAAAATATTTCTAAGAAAGACTGGCAACAAAATCAGTAATCAAACAGTGAAATCACCTTAGACAAAGGAAAGCAGAACAATCTACAGGAAAAAGGAGGGGGGGGGAGATGGGTTGATAGAAAACAAATATTAAAAAAAAAACAATGAGATACCACTACACACCTGATAGAAAAGTCAAAATCCAAAATACAGCACCAAGTGCCAGTGAGGATGTGGAGCAACAGGAGCTCCCATCCTCTGCTGGTGGGAATACAAAATGGTACAGCCACTCTGGAAGACAGTTTAGTGATTTCTTATAAAACTAAACATATTCTTACCAACAATCCAGCAATCATGTTCTTTGGTAGTTATTTACCCAAAGGAGCTGAAAACGTATATCCACACAAAAACCTGTGTATGGATGTTTACAGAAGCTTTACCTGTAATTGCCAAAACTTGGAAGCAGCTAGGAGGTCCTTTAGTAGTAGGTAAACAGATATATCAACTGTGGTACATTCAGATAATGGAATGTTATTCAGCAGCAAAAAGAAATGAGCTATTAAGCCATGAAAAGACATGGAGGAGACTTTAATGCATATTACTAAGTGAAAGAAGCCAACCTGAAAAGGCTACATATTGTATGATTCCAACTACCTCTATGACATTTTGGAAAGGGCATAACTACAGGGACAACAACAAAAACATCAGTGGTTGCCACAGGTTAGAGGGTAGAGAAGGATGAATAGTCAGAAAACAAGATTTTTTTAGAGCAGTGCAACTGCTTTGTATGATACTATAGCAATGAACACATGCCATTCCACATTTGTTCAGACCCACAGAATATACAACACCAAGTGGACCCTAAGGTAAACTGTGGACACTGGGTGATAACAGTGTCAATGTAAGTTCATTAATTGTAACAAATGTATTACTTGGGTGTGGGGTGTTATAATGGGGGAGGCTATGTATGTGCATGGGCAGGGGGTGCATGGGAAATCTGTGTACCTTCTGCTCAATATTGCTGTAAATCTAAAACAGCTCTGGAAAGGAATGTTTTTCAAAATGTAGGGTACAAATGAAATAGTGATGAGTATTGATGGAGTTCAAGTCACTACTCTGGTACTGACTGTGAAAAAACACCAGACAAACCTCATCACCTTCGGAATGTTTTCACGTCTTTCCCTGAATGTGATTTATTGCACAATTTCCAAAGCCCACCTCCAGTGCTGCCTCCTGCACGGAGCCTTCTTTGATCAGTATTGGTCCTAAATGGTCTCTCCTCTTTCTTGTTCTTTTGTTTTCTAATTATTGTCCATGTTGTCTATTCTGATTTAGATTGTAAATCATTGAAAGCATAACTTTGTCTTACACATGTGTGTGTTCTTAATTTCTTTTTAAAAAAAGTGTATTGATGAGAGAGAAAGAAGGAGAGAGAGATTTTGTTCCATTTATTTATGTATTCATTGGCTGACAGGAGATCGAAACCTCAACCTTGGTGTATCGGGATGATGCTCTAACCCACTAAGCTACGCGGGCAGGGCACACGTTTGTGTTCTTCACGGGTTTGAATTTGGGCAGTGAGTTCTAAACCTCAGTTTCTTCATCTATAGGTTAAGGCTAATAATAATGATATTGAAATTTTGTTGTGAAGAATAAGTGTACTTCAACCTGTAAAAAGATAAAATATAAACTTAGGGAATAGACTGGCTCCTTAGGAGTAGAGATTAGAACTGTTTATTTCACTTTAATAATATTTTCAGTTAAAAAAAAAAAAGATCTCAGCTACAGGTCCCAAAGGAGGAGGTCCCTAGCTTTTTCCTGTTACATGTGAACTAATCTTCCCATTTATACTTGCACAGTTTTTCTTCCTCCCCACGTCTCTTTCCCTCAACTTGTCAACATAATTGTCTGGTCACTGCCTTAGGGATTAAAGACGAAATAGGAATTGAATTCCTGTCATCTGAAGAGCCAGCCCATGTCTCCCCTGGATTGGGACTGATGGAAAGTTAACAGCCCTGTCTTGAAATGTCGGAAAGACCTTTTTAAAGAAAGTGATCACGTCATACATGAGTGCATTCTCACTGTAGCAACAGGAATTTTAAATTCTTGGGGACCCGGGTCAAACCCTGCAGCCCTTCCATGTCTCATCTCTGCAGATCAGCAGGGAGTCTGCCACGCTGCTCTTAGCGCTGTGGCCGCAGCTGACCGTGTCTCCTGAGTTAGCCGGAAGAGTGCCATGTGTGTCACACTTCACTGATGAGCGACAGAGGGTCTTTCAGTCAGGCAATTTCTCCTGGGGCCTTAATAACAACTAGCCCCAGATAGCTGTGCCTCCTGGGGAAATGGGAAAGAATTGTGTTTTAGGTCCTAAAAGCAAAGAACGAGGTAACAGAATGCTGTAGGCATCTGTTTTAGTCTCAGAGCTCTAAACAATTTTCAGCTGCAGATGTTAAAATACCCAGAATCCATGGAGAGCAGAACAGATGATATTATTCATCCTGCCTCTGCTGCTCTGAGAGCCTGCTGCAAATCACAGCATTTGATGACTTGTGTGTGGAGCAACCCTGCCTATGTTCACAGGCTGCATTCAATTCATTTCAGCTTATAAAACCTTTTACAGAGAGTCACTATGGGGACTGGTTTCTATGCTGGGGACATACAAAGATGAATAAGCACCAGCAAACACTCAGGAGCTTGCAGCAGAGAAGACAGGTGGAGAGGCCCTGTACTTGGTCAAGTATGCTCGTGCCCTGCACAAGGGACAGTGGGCTGAAATTCAGCCTGTGCTCCTATTCCCAAGCTGTGAGTCTGACTCTGGAGGAAGGGGTGCCTTTTTCTAATATGCACAGAGGAGCAATGTGTGCTCCCAGCAGCCCTGGACCGAGGTGCCGACCTAGAACTCATCAATACAAAAGCTTAAGTGCTATCATGGAGGCAGATATCAATAACTATGGGAAGGGAAGAGAGAGCAGGTGAGTCTCCCTCACACAGAAGATCAGGAGAGTGACAAAGGGGGGTGGGGGGCATTTCAGAAGGGCCTTGGAAGAGGAACAGGAATTCTCCTTGCAGAACTGGTGAAAGAAAGGCAAACAAGGTAGAAGAAATAGGCTGGTGGTTCTCAAACCTCTTGTTATTTGAAATCCATAGGTTTGTCACAAGTGCACTTGGTGTCCTTGGTCCAGAGATGGGTTCTGGTTCGGCAGGTCAAGGGAAGGGTCAAAGAACAAACATTTTAAATGATTTTCCTGTAGGGTTTTAACACAGTGGTTAGAAGAGAAAGTGCTGGGCTCAAAGGGTGTTCAGAGGGGTTTAAGCAGCAAAAGGTGTGCTAGGTTCACTGGGACAAAGATCACCAGCTGCAAAGTGGAGAGTGCGGGTGGCTGGTGAAGTCCACTGTGCCAGTGCAGGCTTTTAGGAAGCTGTCTCAGAGCCTAGCCCATGATTAATCCACCCTCAAGTGCAAAGGTCAGATTACAGCTTAAAATGTGAAGAAAGCAGGCAGAAGGGACAAGAGGCAAGGATTTCAGGCCCAGCTCTACCTCTGGTGGGTTGGATCACTTCAGGCTAATTATTTCCCTTCTGAGTCCCCATCTGTACACCAACAGGAACTCAGGCCCCTCTCAGTAGTATGGTGCAAGACCTCAATTCCTTCCTGTGAGAAGTTCAATGTATAAGAAGATGCTGGATAAGTCCTGGGGGAAAAAAAAAAAATTAATACTGGAAGTTGGAAGAGGCTCAGGCTCATTTGGGGAAGTTCTTTCTGTGAAACCTTCTCAAGCCTCTCTGTGTATCTCATAGCCCCCAGCACAGTGCTCTGTGTCTGCTAGGTCCTCAATACATATTGCTTAACAATAAACAGAATCTAGGTGTCAGAGTTGGCTCTTCAAGGCTGGGCACGTCTGAAGTCTGCTCTCTGCACTTTGCCCAGCCTATGATCAGCAGGCATTTAATATGGTGACCGCCCCCCCCCCCCACCGCCCCACTAACCAGACTTTTATTAATTAGGGTTCTCGATTGTCTGAATGTTTTAAAATATCCCCAGGTAATGATACCAAGGTCATAATGATAACCCTGAGGTGGGTGTGACCTATATGTGATAGGGTGGGGGAAAGAATTAGAGATTTTAAAGGTAGCAAAAAGTTTTTCTTGGACTTAAACACGCTTTAATATATTTACACTATAGCTTTAAAGCTTGTCAGATGGAAGTAGTTCTGTGGAATATTTGAAAGTGGAACAGAAAGCACATATCAGGGAAGGCAGCCTTTGGTTTGCCTGGGAAATGATGTCTCTTCCTATCCGAAATAAAAAAGACAGGTAAAAATTCCTTTGTTTATCAGTTTGCAAATTGAAATAGCCCATGACTAGGATTAGTTAGTCCTGAACAATGCAATAGATGTGTTGAATCACTCACTTTTGGTCAAAGGAAGGGCAACACCAGGGTGGGAGCTCTGACCAGGAAGGCCACGCGTTTACAAGATGCTCCTCAGGGGAAGCTGAAGCCAGTGGTGTCCCACCAACATCCTCGTGCTGCCCCTTCCAGCATTGGCACCTGTGCCCCTGTGCCTGAGGGCTATCTGGTGCTGGAGCCTGTCCTGATCATGGGTGCTGCAGACAAGAGGTATCTGGGCATTAATGCCATGCCCCACCCTCAGAAAGATTGATGGGACTAGAGGTGTGCCTCAGCTCCTTTGTCCCTCCATGGAATGACTGTCTCCCAGAGTTCCCTGGGGGTTAAGCTCCAGGTGGGCACAGTGATAGACTGCACGATCACACATCCTTTCTCTACGGTCTCACCTCTCCTCTGGCGCGTCCTGGGACTGTCTCCCAGACAAGTCACTTGTACTGGAATCCTTGTCTCAGGTCCTACTTCTGGGGGAACCCCAACTAAAACATCAGGCCACTGGGAGTGTGATCGCTGAGGTCATCAGTGTGCCTGGGGTCTAACAAAACACAGGGCCACTGTGGGGCTTATGATGCTGCAGAGGAAGTAGCTGCAGAGCCTGGCATAAAAAGAGATGAACACAGGGGCAACTCATGGGGGAGGAGGGGAGGGATGGAGGGGACAGCCTTGTTTGGATGCCTGCTCTGTGTTTGCTGTTAGACATACGCACACATTATCTTTTTGAATCCATACACCACCACCATAAACTAGGAAGGTGGCATCTCAATTTTATAGTTTAGGAAACCATCACTGGAGGAAGTTAAATAACTTGTTTACAATCACGTGACTATGGAATGTCATAGAGAAGGGATGTGAATTTAGGCCTCTCTGGTGCCAAACTCTATACTCTATTCCCAAGAGCTCACCTACTAGCCCACACAGAATGAGTAACTATCCGTGAACAGTGTGGTCTTTGTGAAGAAGAACCAGCACTGTTTCTTGGGCCAGGCCAGTTTCCCAAGTAGAAGGACCTTATGGAAGTTGAGATCTGCCATACTGGTTCTCAGCAGGTCCAGAGATTTGATTGATCTACACCCCGAGCAGTGATGTGGCCCTGGGGAACTGGATGCAAACAACTAAATTCTCCAGAGACTCATGTGTGCTCCAGGTGCTAGTCTGCTAACCAGGTATTCATGTTAGTTAGTATGTGTGTCCTATGGCTGCTGCAGCAAGTTACCACAAAGTCAGTGGCTTCAAACTACACATACCTATCATCTTGCAGCTCTGGGGGTCAGAGGTCTGAGATCAGTTTCACTTGCCTAAGATCAAGGTGTAGGCAGGGCTGTGTTCATTTTGGAGGCTCTAGAGGGGAACCTGTTTCCTTGACTTTTCCAGCTTCTAGAGACTTCCTTCATTCTGGCCCCTTCGTTTATCGCCAAAGCCAGCAGCATTGCATGTCTCTCTCTTTCTCTTTTTCTCTCTCCCTCTCCTCCTGCCTCCCCCTTGTGGTTACATTTGGTTTATCTAATTAAACCAGAATAATTTCCCTGTCTCAGGATCCTTATTAGTCATGCCAGCAAAGTCCTTTTTGCCATGTGAGGTAATAAATACACAAGTTCCAGCGGTTAAGATGTGAACATTTTGAGGGCCATTATTTGACTTACCAGAGTTGGCCAGTGTTTTCTGTCTCCTAAAGATTTTGCGTAAGGCCAGCCTGTGAGCAGAGGCTGCTTGGGGGCCTGAAACCAGAGCACCGGGGTGTGGGTGATCTGCATGGACGGGGTCATGAGCCAGCTGTGAGCCAGCTGGGCACCATTCTCCATCCATCAGATGGGGAGTGGGACTTCCGACACTCAGACCTCCCTTTTTGTAGATGCCACGTTCCGACGGTCAGTTACTGCTCTTTACTAATGACTCGAGTGGCTCCCAACTCTCTGTCCTTGGCTCATTTACAAATCAGCTTTTATGGTTGCTTGATGGAACTTGTCTCACCCGGGTCCCTTTTAACTGTGCCTGTTAATGTAATCTGACAGACCATGTTATAAGCCAGTCTCTAGAGACAGCATCCCAGTCGGGGCCTCTGTGCTCCCTGCCCTTCTCTCCCTATTGCTCTGGTTTTTAACTATGGACTCTGGGGTTCCAAAATCCACTTTGCCCTTCCTCTGTGGTTTTGATAAGACATTAAAACTTTTTCCTCTTCATTCTGTGCACAGATCGTCTCATCCATTATGTGTTGATGTTTATGCATAACCTTGTCTTAAAGTCTGGGGAATAACTTACCTTTGCCTCATGTGTGCTCAGCATCCACCTCACTGCAATCCATTCCGAGAATGTGCTATGGTGGGCCCAGCACTGGGTAAAGGTCTGGGGTTACAATGGTGAACAGACTCACCCCTGCTCTCATGGAGCCTAGAGAACAGTAGGGAGGATGACTCTTTATCGAATAATCACACTTATGAATGTGTAATTAAAAAATGGAGGTAATTGCTCTTAAGGAAAGAAAAATGGCTAATGAAAACTTAAGACAATGAGATCTGCCCTAGATTGGGGGTCCTCAAGGGAAACTTCCTTAGGAAGTGCCATCTGAGTGTGATCATTGGGTGGGTGGCTGTAGGCAGAGGTGGATGCACGGGGCCGGGGAGCAGGGGGCATTCTTCATAGTAGGAGGAGCTGCATCTAAACCCAAATCACCAGCCAGAGGGGGCTGACCTTAGAGTGAGAGGCTTACCATAAACTGGAGAGTTCTGGGAATCAACCCCAAGAATGCTGATCCCTTTTCCCACTTGTGAGCTTTAGGATTTGCCAGTCATTCAAACCAAATAACTGTAGGGTGCAAAGGCCCGTGGAGTCCAGAGTAGTCTCTGCCTCCTTGTGTCAGATTAGAGGTCTTTAATGGGTATGTCTCAGAATGCTTTCCCTTTTCCCTTTTTAGTTAGAACAGACTCTCCGGTGTAATGAGAATCTGCATAAAGATTTTTTTTCTCAACATGCTTTTCTATTTCAAGACATTTGGTTGTTTCATTGGAAGTGAGTTCCCAAGGTTTTAAACTCGAGTCTCTTGTCCTAAGTATTTTGGTGGCACCACTGGATGTTCTAATTAAAGTCACTTATTAAAGTGAGTGGGCCCCTTTGGAACGTCTTCTGAGAGTCTGCTTCCAGGTCACATTATAAAGGGGGAAAGGAAAGGATGGCAAATTAACGCCTACTTTTAACTCTGGCATCCAGTGCACATTTAAGGCTCCAGTATCTCACAGTTGAGGTCTGTGCACACCTGACATCTGACTCCACCCCCACCCCTACTTCAACATTAACTTCTGTGGTTCTCAGTCTGAATCATGGCGGGCAGGGGTATTAAAAAACAAATGAATTCATGGTCATCACCAGAACATGATCTTAGGGGCACCCTGATGTCAGATTTCCAACCTCCAGAACTGCGAGAATATAAATTTCTATGGTTTAAACCATCACCACGTAAGATGTACGTCACCCCAACTCACCCCATTTGTATCTTACCTGATGGCCTGTAAGGCAAGCTATGGCCACGTAGGTAGGTTCTCTTCTGTCACCTGTTCTTCTGGTTCAGCACACTCCTTACACCGATAAGGCGCTCACCCATGTTTTCTGTCTAAGCCCAGTCCCCAAACCTCGTCTTTGCACTGGAGCCTTATGCTGTTTCAGCTCGTGGACACTCACTCACCCTTGTGGCTCTCTCCTTTCTGGCTTTCCTGGTTCTGGCTTGCAGGAAGCAGATCTTGATGCTGAGCTGCTTGGTCGGTGCCTACACATCCCATTGGGGGTTTGGGGGCAGCTACTTAGATTCTCGTAAGTGATTTGTAAAGTAGGAACTAGTATGACCCCTGTTCTACCAACAGGGGGATTAATGCCCAGAAAGGTTAAGTGATTCATATAAGACCACCCAGCTCTGGGCTTTTCTGCTTTTGTTCTGTAATCTGAAGAATTCATTATGCTAATTTTAGCTGTAAAACATAAAAAAAAATCATTACCCACTTACTTGATGTTGAGGATTAAAGAAATATAAAATTAAGGAGAATGGCATAGCTAAGGCTCGGGTCATCGAGAGCCAAATGAATGAACTGTGGGTGGTAAGTAACTGTGGGCGGCCAAGTGGTGCTTCTTTCTCACATCAATGGTTCTCTCTCCCTTTCTTTTCCCCTCTCCCTCGAATGAGAATAAAATAAACCTTAAAAAACAAAAGAGTTTAAAATGTCATAGACTGAGTGGTTTAAACAAGAGAAATTTATATTCTCACAGTTCTGGAGGTTGGAAATATGACATCAGGGTGCCCCTAAGGTCATGTTCTGGTGATGACCCTCTTCTTGACTAGATCCCATGGCAGGCTCTCCTGTCTCTTCTTAGGAGAATGCTGACCCCATGATGTCAGGGCTCTGCCCTTATGACCTCAGTAGTTACCACCTTGTAGGCCTTATCTCCAAATACAATCATGTGGAGGGGTTAGAGCTTCAACATGCAAATATATTTTCATTAAAAATGTTAAGATATAATGGGTTTATTATTATGACTTAAAAATAAACTAGAAAATACATTTCTCAGTTTTAATTTCTAATACATAAATATTGATCAATATGTAAAAATTAATTAACAGAAACCTCATTTGAAGTGAAGTAGGGAGGCCAGAAAGGGGAGTTCTCATGCCTAATGTCTAATCATGAAGCACAAAAGGGAGAGCTCTTTGTTTGTAATAGCCCTCGCAGCTTCCTCTTCCCCTCTGCATGAAAAGTAATTTCCTCTCCTTTGTTTTAGTGGACTTGTGCGTGGCTTGTCATGGTTTCATGTACCAGATTGCAATTCCTTGTTTTTACTGAGTAAACCCATTTACGCTGGAGGAATACCTACCTGGCTGACTTTTTGTTTACGGTCAGCATATTTAAGCCACACGAGCAAAAGCTCTTTGGGATTCTTAGTAATTTTTAAGAATGTAAATGGCTCTTGAAACCAAAAAGACCACCCTTGGGTAGGCCTGCATCCCTGTGTGACAATGGAAGGGACAAGCTGCCTACCTTTCTTGGGTGTTTTTTCTCCGCAGAGTTCTTCTGTATTCGGCATGCCTATGCCTTATGGGCTGTGCGACTATTCTGCACACCTACTGGTTTCCTGGTTGAACTGCTGGGAAAGGGTTCTGTGTGCGCTGTTTTGTGGTGGCCTTCGGCCTCCGCTTGTTGACATATTATATACATCTCTATTCTTTTCTCCTCTAGTTGTGACAGTTCAAACAGCATTACACGTGGCCCCAATATTACATAAAGGCAGTGCCGACATTGACACTGAAATCATGGATGGCACTCAGTGGCTCTCCAGATGATCCAGATCCGTAAACATAACCTTATTGTAAGTACGATCGAACAAAAAGTTGACGTGGAAGTCCTTGTGGGGCACTCACTCACAGGACCCTGAGGGTGAGCCTGCAGGTCCCAGCTGGAGAAGCTGAGCTGTGCTGGCTCAGCACGACGCCCCAGAGCCGTGTACGGAAAGGACCTCAGAGATGACGGCAGTGCTGCCGTTCTTACCATCGACTACGTGGCTACTTCATAGTTTCTTATGAGCTATACTTAAATATCATCTTAAGGCTTACTCTTCTTATTTCTATGTCCTGGGTCTCAGTTTGAAATGTTTTCCTTTCAGCTTCCTTGATTGACAGGGGACCAAAGATCTAAGTCCAGAGTTACCCTTAGTTGTTCTCCTCAAAGTCCCCATCTGGCATGTCATAAGCCTTGTCTCCCTCTAGTAGATTCCTGTTATTCTGGGTACAGAGGTCCTTAGTCATCTTCCTTCAGCTGTCCCACACTCTGGCTTCACCACCAACAGGTCACTGTGTCCTTCTGCCGAGGGACACTAAACATTCATGTCTCACAAAATAATCCTTTCTTCCCTTAAAAAGTCAATCAGTACTTTCTCCATAACCCCTGTACCTTGGAGTTGAAGTGTGGACACTCGCTGAGAGTCTGGTCATGTCATCACATGTAAAACACTTGTCAAGTAGTTAGTTCCAGCCTTTCTACTTACTAGCTGTGTGAACTGAGCACACTGCTGAGCTTTCTGGGCCTCAATGTCCCCGCCTGTAAAATGGTCATAATCCTTCACGCACTCCTTCCCATGTGCAGTTGTTATGAGGCTCAAATTTGATAAAGGGTGTGAAAGTATTTTGAAAAATGTGAAATGCTAGTCAAAGGCAAGTTGGAAGTAAGACATTGACATATTTAATTGTCCCTTTGTGATTCTTCCTACTGAGGGTAGGCAAGAGTGTCATCTCAGCAAAGATCAACATAGTGAAGATTTAGGAACACAAGATTTTTCTCCTGCATGATACTTGTTTCTTCAAATTGTAATATATCATATTTGAACATGATGGTGCTTAATAAAATTTGTTTTGCAACCTATTACTAATGGAAACGGGAAGTCATTAGCCTCTTCAAATAGGCCCTAACTGTACCCTTTTTCCAAAAAGGGGTGCTCCGTAGAGTAACTAGACTCAGCTGAGAGAGAGAATATCTGCACCCTGGAAGGCCAGTTTTCTTTTCTTTTTTAAAGATTGTATTTATTTATTTTTAGAGACAGGGGAAGGAAGGGAGAAAGAGAGGGAAAGAAACATCAATGTGTGGTTGCCTCTGGCACACCCCCAACTGGGGACCTGGCCTGCAACCTAGGCATGTGCCCTGAATGGGAATCAAACCAGGAACCCTTGGAGTCACAGATGCTCAATCCACTGAGCCACACCAGCCAGGGCAGTTATCTTCTTCTTTTTTTTTTTTTTAATTACTTTATTGTTGTTCAGTTACAGTTTGAATTTTCCCCCCACCGGGCAGTTATCTTTTTACAATGTAACTATATTAAAGGCAACTTGGAAATAAAAAAAATAAAAATAATCCAGAATCCTACTATCTGAATACAATTTTGTGTGTTGTCCCATTACAGCCAGGTGTCATCGGTAAGCACATAAGGCTTAAGGTAGCTGTGGTTATAATGCACACACCAGGAAGGTGAGGGAGCGAGGCATGCCCAACCTCTCTTTCAGAGGATGAGGAGCTGTGTGAACTGAGCTGTCCCCACGTCCACATCACATCCAGGTCTGTAGCAGGTGAGTAGAGTGGATAGCCCTCAAATAGTTTACGTATACTTGCCAGAATTCACCAATAGAGAGCTTCCATTTTGCTGAACTGTATTAGCAACGTAAGTTGCAAACATTCCAGTCAGGAATATCAGATTGGCAACGTGAAAATTGATTATCGTCCAACTACTGGCATCCAGACCCAGTCAGAAGGAATCTTCAGGCAAACAGAATCTGGTGTGTTTACATCTGAGGGGGAGCCAGGCCTCTTAGCTGTGCTGTTTACATCGGTTTCCAAGGCAGCTGGAGTGGGAAAAGCCAACTCCAGTTGTCTCAGTGTACGTGGCCCATTTGCTAGACGCCTTGCCTGAAAGAAGTGATGTGAAACTTGTGAGCCAGAATCTTGGAAATAACTCTGATAGTCTCAGAGGGAAGTGGCAATTTTAGCTAGAAAAGCTTTCACCATTAAAAATAAATAAATCAGATATGTTTTCACTGTTTCACATTCTGGTTCACTCTTAATAAAATGCACAGAAAAGATCTGAGACTTGACTTTGAAAAACTCAAAATAAGTAGTAAAATATAAAGGGAAATGCTTTACTAAGAAAACAAAATTTTTAATTGTTAAAAATGTTAATGTAAGCAGAAGTGATTTTAACATTTAGGGATGTTTGTTCCCTATTCTAACTTGCCTTTTACATAGCTGACTTTTTTTTCTGGTAGGAAAACAGATCGTAGAAAGAAATAGGATCTTATTTCATCATAAAAACAATCGTATGAAGCAGATATTATAGCTGTCTTCGTTTTACAGATAAAGTCTCAAGGAAGCAAAATTTGCCCCAAATTTGCCTGGCACTGGGGAGAAGCCCTTGGATGGAGAATGTGTGAACAGCAGGTGGCAGCAGTGTCCTTGGAGTTCTTGTCCCCTGCAGTCCCTGGAAAGCAAGGTCCCTATGTACCTATCTCCCACCCCTCACCCACCCCTTACTGAGGCAGGGGGCCTACCTGTCTTCCTGGAGGGTGTATCCCTGAGGAATGCCTGGGGAAGAAGATTGGGAAAGATGACCCAGAGGTCATTTACAATGGAAAGGTTCCCATCTAGATAATTAATGTCATGTATAATTGTGTGACCTTGGCATGTTACCCTCTGTGTTCTTTGATAGCCTTGTCGGTGACCGGGTGGTAATAAGGGCCGCCTGCCTCATGGGGTCATTGAGGTGGTTGAAGGAACATGATACTCACAAAGCCACAGAGCAGCTCAGTGAACACAACTCACGCTGCTTGTTAGTGTCCGTCTTCGCAGAGGGTGTTATCGTTTGTGGTGGGCTTTCAGGCCTATCATCTCGTTCCACCCTCCACAGTCTGAGATGTAGATATCACGCCCATTCAACAGAGAAGGGCTCCTAGGCTCAGCCAGAAAAAATCAGCAAGAGCTTTGCTGTCAAGCAGATTGGAAGTCAGACTTCCTTGAGGTGTGGGACACGTGCAAGTTACTTAACGCTTTGGAGCCTCTGTTTCTTTGCAAAATGCTGATATTCCCTAACTTGTGGACTGATTATGAGGATTAAATAAAACAACAGACATGAAGCCATCTGGTGTAGTGCCTCTTCTATAGGGAGCACTTAAAACTCCTAAAACGATGTCACAAAATAAGACATGTAGTAGTTATAATAAAGGCATGTCAAGTTACAATCCCACCACCCAGGAATGATCACTGTAAGGCATTTGTACGTAGTGTGGCTGCGAGCATGTCAGATCGCACAAGTAACTTGACTAAGGTGCTGCTTCTAAAGCAAGCGCAGAGCTGGGCGTCCGCACGAGGCAGCGGCTCTTCTGTGTGACCGCTTCCTGCATTGCCTCTATGAAGTTCAGGCTTAACGCCCTTTCGAGAAACTGATGAAAAAAACATTCAAATGTTTCAAGTTGGAAACCACACACCTACATTCAAAAACAACGTAAATAATCCAGATGTGGCCAAAACAATCCTACCACATAGTTAGAGGCTGGAATTTTGCCTCAAAAAGTCGTGCTCCATGGGGAAATTTTTTTTACTTTCTACATATTTCTGTTTGGCCAACAATTTTAATTGTGAAAACCTTAGTGTTCACGCTGTTATCATTACAGTGGGGAAATTTGGTAAAAGCAGTAAGCTAGTCATTTGGCAAATTGATTTAATTGATGAATTGAGTGAACTGATTATTCAGCAAATTGGGTTTGGGGTGCACTGATTTCTGTGAAATTGGCTTGTCTCTGTTGGACATGGAATAGTGCTTAATACATATACTTGAGTGAATGAACACATAAACGAATGGATGAATGAATGAATGCATTGAATCTTGCCATAAACAAAATGATCTTTCCTTCTAAAGATCAACGCCTTTACACAGCACCAGCATTTTCGATGCCTTGACCGAGTTCTGGTTCTCGGATCACTCATGCTCACTGTGTGCATGCCCTTACTCCAGATCTGCACTCACGGCCTGCCTGGCTGGCTTCCAGGTCAGAGCTGGCACTTTCCTGTTGGTGCAGTGTCAAAGCCCACACACTGTGGGCTTGGAGGCAGAAGAACCAGGTTCCAGTCTCACTTGGCTCATGTACTTACCGGCCGCAGAACATTGGCTGGTCAGTTCACCCTTGAACTGTTTCCTCATCTATACATTTGGCATAGTTCTGATGCCTGCCCTTCCCGACATCACTGTCAAGATCAAATAAAACATGGGATGTTCTCTGGAAGTAGGGAAGTGCTACATGAATGCAAGCTCATCGCTGTTGAAACTATGAGACCTCAGGGTCCAAAGTGACCATGTATGGGTTTGGTGGAGGGAGTACAGGGAGGGGCTGGATCTCCTTGGGGAAGGAGGGCCAGATGGGTCACTCCTCCCCTTTGCTCTTTGGCCTCTGTCTTTCAGGTCACTGACACCGATGATGGACACCCAGACCTATTAAAGTACCTACCCAGGTCGACTGTCGATGGAGAGCAGGCAAACACCAGTGGCCTTACGACACTTCCTCTCTGTTCACTTCAGGGCTGAGGTCGCAAGGTGAGGGCGAGGAGGGGATTCTGGATTCTCTCATGGTCATTCCGGAGCTGATGAGGCCAGGCTGGAGAGCTCCTCCTCAGTCTGGCCTCCTCTCTCCACCACTCACTGCTCTGAACCCAGCCTGAGGGGGTTCCCAGGGGGTGTCTACCAGCCACCTTCGCTGCCTTGCAGAGAAAAACCCAGATTCAAAGAAACGTGGCTGGGGAGGGCTGGAAAAAGGGAAGAACCCAGCTGAGTGTGGTGGGAAAGGGCATGGAACCACATACACCTGGGAGCAGGCCAGAAAGACCTCCCAGCTCTTCCTCCTCACACCCAGGCCACCTGCACTATGCAGACCACTGCTACCAGCCAAGCAGTAATTTACAACCTGCTCATTGTGGTTCAGTTTCCCTTCCATGAGTTGTATTAGTCGAACGGAGACTTAGCAGTGCACTACACTTGTGAAGTGCTTCCTCCTTCCACAGAGCTTTGTACCCAACATCTAAAATCTCAAACATCTGAACAGCCCTTCAAAGGGGAAAGCACTTGCATATAGATGGACTCTGAACAGGAAGGTTCTCAGTCCATCTCATTCCGTTATTATTCGCTGTCAGCTGGGGCCCCCTTCTCACCCTTCAGAGGTCAGGTTCAAGTTGGCCTAAACCCCAATTCCCAGGCCGGTGAGCAGGGCTGGTTTCAGGTGGCCCTGGGGCCTTTTAATTATGGTGCCCACATTCCACATTATATCAAACACACTAGAATATACCCATATTTAACATTAAATATAACATTTTTGCTGTTATATTTAATAATCAAAAAGGTTTTATTAATTTTGCTTTTGAAGTTATTGAGCTACCAGCCACTCATTCGCAATGCGATTGGCTGTCATCATATGTCTGGGCTGTCACCACACAGTCACGGGGGACTTCACAGAGCGAGAAGAGCACGCTGCAGTGCTGACTGCAAGTGTACAATACTCATAACACGAATTCAGAATGAGGTTCACGTAATTGTGTGTTTCATAGACATTTAAGTAAAATGTATCACTTTTAATTTTATGCTTTTCTCTATGTATTTTGGATCCGTTAAACTTTTTTCTCATCACATGTGTTTCCTTGGGCCTTTGACCAATGCTCCTGCGCCAGGGGCCCCGTGCCAGTGGGGCCTGCTGACCAGATGGCCCTGCTGACCACATGGCCCTGCCTGTGGCTGCTAAGAGCCCTTCCCGAGGCTTTGGCCCGGCCTCACTCACTCCCAGCACCTTGCTGAGTCCTTGCTCCTGCATATCTGCTCATGTTTTGGTTTCAACTGGTATCAAAACAGTCACACAAAGCTCAGCTCTTTCACCGTCTCCTACAAAGTATCTAACCACACCGGACAAGTTGGTAACTTGGCAGATGCTGAGGGCCTTGGAGAGAGGTCACTCACGTACTGCACAGCCTTTTGCCACCTGGCTGCCGCTACCCTTTTCCACACAGTGCCTACTACCCTCCCTCACTCCATATCCCCCAAACTATCTATGCCAGCGGCGTGGCCACCCTGCTCTCCAGGGAGCTGATGTACCTCATCCCCTTCCCTTTCCTGGCTCCTTCTCTCTCAAAGAGCAGACATGCCAGGAATGCCCCCCTGCACCCCTGGAATTTTCCCATCTCCTTAGTATTATCTGGTGCACTCATTCCCTGAGGGCACCCTGAGCAGGAGCCCCTCCAGGACGTACCCAGGATGGGGACCTCTTCACCTCTCAGGTCAGGGCTTCGGCTTGCCTTTGGCTTTTTGTCTCTGTTAGAAAGTAATAAGGTCAACCTCAATTCTAGTTTCATTGAATCTTCACTTCTGCCCTTGATCCTGCCTCTGGCTTCTCTGACCTTCAACCAACCCGGGAGACAGGATTGTATCTCCCTGGGACAACTGAGGAGGCAGAGGGAAAGTGCCAACTGAGACCCAGGCCTCTGGACAGTCAGTCCTGGGCTTTCTCAGGGCCTCCCCACCCCACCATCCCCCACAACTACCTTTTATTACTTGGCTTTCTTCAGGGAAGAAATGCTCTGCACTGTCAATTTTCTTCAGCAAACACAGACTCTCTGCTTGGATGTGGGGGACAGGGCCTCGGAGGGTGGGATGGAGCAGAGGGTGTGGGGTGAGCAGCAGGGCCAGCCTCTCCTCCACCAGGCACAGGAGGCACAGAGCCCAGGGCCCGTGATGCTGTCAGGCACCCACAGAAATGGCTTAATTTCTTTCAAAAGGAAAAGAAGAACTTCTAGGTTGAAGAGAATGTCTTAACACACAATAGCAATATATTTGTTTTCATATAAATGCAGACTTAAAATGTAATTTTAGTTTTTTTTATGGAGGAAGGGGGACCACAAAGGCAAGAGTACCCAGGGTCCACAACAGTCACAGTGCGGTCCTGGTGGGCAGGGGTCTCCAGACCGAACCTTACGTGTGAGCGCCCATTTAATGGGACAATCGTGCTGCTGGGGGAATAGAGAGCTGGCACTGCCTGGAATATGAGCGGCCATCTCTCCCACCAGGTGAACCAGATGAACTCATTAAAAGGCTGATTCTGTCATCAGGGTCAGTATTGTTTGGGTCCAGCTGCCCAAACCTCTTAGGGAAGTCTCTGTAAGACGAGACGGCACACAGAGCAGGGAGCTGTTGCTTTCCTCCTGACAAGGGAGACCACATAAAAACTTAGCCCAGGCTCAGGGTCAGATCGGCTCTTTATCTCACATCGAGTCAGTGGGCATGGGCACCCTGCTTTGCCCTGGCATCAGAGAGAAGCAAAGCCAGGGATCCTGCTCTGGGGGAAGAGGGTCAGCTTCCTCTGTCTGGGTCAGTTTCTTTTCTCCCTTGGACGTTCACCTCTGTCACAGCTCAACCCACAGCTCCCTGCAGGACAGATGGGCAGTTCCCCAGAAGGCTTTGGAGCCATGCCTGGCTCATTCTCAAACTGGCCACCCCACTGGGCCTCTCCTCTCTTATGTTAGCATTCTCAGCAGGGAAGCAGCATAACATGGTAAAATGAACTTGAGCTTTGCACACAGCCAACCATGTGTCCCCATCTCAGCTCTGCTACCTCCCTGCTCTGTGTCCTTTCAAGAGCCTCAATTTTGTTATCCATTAAAATGGGGTGGCATTAGCTATTGACAAAGTTGAGTATTGAATAAGACAGTCCATGCAAAGCCTACAGAGCCAGTTGGAGCTTCGGTCTGAAAGCAGGGTCTGGGGAACGTGTCTTGAAGCTGAGTTTTCATACTGTTTGTAATATAAAGAAATATCAATAGTTTATACCAAGGATGGGCATGTGCAGTCCTTGGTACCTCTTCTGTCAGGCATAGAGTAGTTTTCTCTTCTTTTTAATGACTTGTCCCACCTGCCAATTATCTGCCTTCATGGTTCTACCTGCCACCCCACCTCCACCAGCCATGGGAAGGCAGTGTGGAAGACGGTGTGACAGTGGGAAGTGCTAGGTCAGGGACCCTGGATTTTTTTTTAAATGGCATGTCTCTAGGTTACTTTTTAAAGATTTTATCTATTTACTTTTAGAGAGAGGGAAAGGGAGAAGGAGAGGGAGAGAAACATCGATCGCTTGCCTCTCACACGCCCCCATCTGGGGACCTGGCCCACAACCCAGGCATGTGCCCTGACTTGGTTTGCAGGCCCGCTGCTCAGTCCACTGAGCCACAGCAGCCAGCGCAGACCTTGGACGTTAATGTGAACCGTGTGGCCGGCCCCTTAGCTGCAGGATCTTGGGCAACTTGTTTCAACAATCTGGTCTTCAGTTCCATATTCATAAAATTAGGTCTTCCTTCACGAAACAGTAAGAAAGATGAATCTCAATCTTTATGTGTCTATCTATCTGCCCCTCATTTCTGATACAGAGCTCTTAAAACCCTTGTAGATAGGGTACTAGGAGATCTAAGGCCTTTTTAATTTCCTGAGTGACAGGAGTGTCTTCTGTTCTAATGAGGTGACTCTTGAATCCTGGATGGGGGCTAGTCCTCAGAAAGGCCAAGCTGTGATCAGAAGCTGGAACTTACAGGTCTCCCAGCCCCTGCTCTGTTCTCTGGAGAGGGTGGGGGTTGAAAATGAAGTTGATAATCAACCGTGTCTGCATGAGACCACCATAAGAATTCCAATAGTATGGCATTGGGGAGCCACATCTGCTTGCTGGGAGGGTGCACCCTCAGCTCCAAGGGCACAGAAGCTCCTGCTTTATTATATACTTTATTTTTTAAAAGATTTTATTCATTAATTTTTTTAGAGAGAGGGGAAGGGAGGAAGAAAGAGAGGGAGAGAAACATCCATGTGTGGTCGTGTCTCGCATGTCTACCAACTGGGGAACTGGCCTGCAACCCAGGCATGTGCCCCGACTGGGAATTGAACAGGGGACCCTTTGGTCCACAGGCTAGTGCTCAATCCACTGAGCCACATCAGCCAGGGCTATATACTTTATAATAAACTGGTAAACATGTTTCCCTGAGTTCCGTGAGCCATTCTTGCAAGTCACTGAACCCAAGGAGGCAGTCATGGGAACTCTGACTTATAGCTAGTCGATCAGAGGTACAGGTGCCTAAAGTGGGGGTAGTCTTGCGAGACTGAGCCCTTGACCATGGGGGTCAGCTGTTAACTCCAGGGAGATAGTGTCAAAACTGACCTGAACTGTGGGACACCCAGCTGGCGTCGGAGAACCTCTTGCTGTGTGGTACCAGAGGAGTTTTGAGTGTGGCAGCACTTTGATTTCATGATTCTGGGCAAATGCCAAGTTTGTTCACATTGGGAAAGACTGGGAGTTCTTTGCTTGAAGGCATTCATGATATGCAGCGCAGTGCAGTGTGCATGTGGAAGGAAACCTCACCGGGGCGGGCCGAGTGGCACTCCCCTCGGTGCACGTCCTGAAGGTGAGGTCGACCCTTATACTGCTCACCAGCAATCCACAGGGTGGCCAGAAGGTCCCTGCGCTGCTATGGGCAGTGCCCTACTGGGGCGCTCTGACTGAGGTGAGAGGGAAAATGGACTTCAAGGCTCACACTGGTTAGACCACCAAAATCTCCGTGCCAAACCCAGGAGAATCTAGAATCCCAAAGAACCAGGGAAAACCACAGCTTTCAGACCCAGATCAGACCTCACCGACTTCCCACCTGGGAGGCGGCATCCAACTTGAAAACCACTCTGCTGCCAACTTGGCCCCGGTCACGTTCCTCGAAGTTGACAAGCTGCAAGCCCAGAAGTGTAGGGAGAGTTCACGAGGGGCCTGAATGGGGGGCCAAAATGACCACCCCACATTGCCATAAACTTGAGAGTGGGGTGGGGGACAATGGAAGAGATGCCAATCCTGGAATGCTTATCCTCGTGTGCTCCCAGCCCCTCCCCCTTGCAGTATGGAAACCCCTTAGCGGCAGATGGGTAATTCCCCGGTCACATTGTTGGGAGTGCCCAGAGTAAAACCCTTCCTTCTCCACCCCTGGGAAAAACCTCTTCTTGCTTGGATCATAATTCACACAATCTGCCTCCAGCAAACTGAGACTGAGGTTAAGTACGGAGCGCACCAGCGCCGATGGTCTGAGCCCCGGCGATTTATGAGCGGTGGAAAGATAACAGGAGGTGATTCTGGGGTAACGCAGTGCCTGCTTCAGACAAACTGGGTCCCGCGAACCCAGGAAGAGAACATTTGCATTTCTCTAAACCTAAGTAATTGTTTTAAGTAGAAATGCAAAAAAAAAAAACTAAAATATGATTTTTATTCAGAAGATTTCTATTTACATATAACTATCCTATAGCAAGTGTCACTTTCTCACTAAAATTGGAACATATCTCATGATTTTGTAAAAAGCACCAGAGCAAGGTGATGAAATAAGCATGAGAACATAGAGCCTCCCTGCAGAGTAGGGGGTCAACAAACATTTTCTGTGAAAGGGCAGACGGTCAGTGTTCTAGACTTTTTGGACCATAAATCTCCATCACAGCTACTCAGCTCTGTCCTTTTTGCACAAAAGCAGCCATAGACATCACATAAGTGAGTGGACGTAGCTGTGTTCCAATAAAACTTTATTTATAAACACTGAAATTGGAATTTCGTATCATTTTAACACACCATGAACTATTATTCTTCGTTTCAGGTTTTTTTTTCCTGCGACCATCAAACAAGTTAAAAACCATTCTTAACTCTCAGGTTGTATGAAGACAGGTGGTGGGTTAATTTGGCCCACAGGCAATGCTTTCTTTGGTTTAGAAAATCTCCAAGGCATAGACGCAAGGAAGGCAAAGCTTTGTTCTGCGCAATGTAATGCTTTCCCTGTGGCTCTGGTACTTTAAAATAAGACACGTGGGTAAGGAAAGTGAAAGTCAAAGGAATGCGTTATTAACACAGGAATTTCAAGAAGAGTAAGGGAAAGTAGTTTGAAAGTAGTTTGAAGACGGCCCCAAATTGCCACCTTGTAAACAACTGTTGAACTTATTCTCCAGAGGGAATAAGTTCACCTCTATCCAATCCAGCAGACTTCTAGGGACCTCTGTAACCACAGAGTCTAGGAATACACCAAGTGCAAAGATGATGAAAATAGCCCCTGCCCTCTCGTGGGGGGAAACTGCCATTAAGTAATAAAGGGTCCTTCCCATTTAGTAATAGGAGTCAATCACTCATTGACCAAAACATTTCTGAGCACTTACTACATGCCAGGTCCTGGGTTGGGTGCCAGATGTTCCCAGATAAGTACATTCTGAAGATTTAAGCGGTTTCCTTTCTCACTTTCACTCCATGATCTCATCTTCTGGAGGGGAAGACAGAGGCACAGAGGGTCCCGAAGGGATATCAAAGGGGAAACCAATGCCTCAGCTGGGGCTGGGGTGAGGGGAGCGAGGCCTCTGGGGTACACGGGTTGAGCGGGCATTCAGGCGCAAGTACCTGCATGACCTTGAGAATGAACACCTTAACTTTTGTACTTAGTGCTTTTCTTGCCGCCCTCTGGTTCTGGCTGGTGCCTTAGCTCCTCCTAAGTCCTGCTGTGGTCCGGAGTGGGCATTTGTGGGTTTGGGGACCTTCCTAAGTGTCCTTCCTAACAGGGCCCTATTTCCTGGTGAGGAATTACTTCTTTCTCACTGTCTAGTCTTGCAGAGCTCTCTGGGGCCTCACGCTCCCAGCACCTAGGCTGGTGTGGGCATCACATGCTCCCTCCCTGGACTGACTCCTGAGCTGGATGAGCTGGTTTCTGTTTCTTCCCACCACCCACATGACAGCCCCAGTCTCCCTGAGTGGCGCCAGTGTCACACACCACATCAGCCCTGGGCCCGGAGCCTCTCTGCTCCAAGTGTGGCCAGGAGACCAGCAGCGCCTGCAAGGATGGGAGCTGGGGAGAAATGTAGAACCACAACCTGGCCCCCACCATGGTGAGAACCTGCATTTCAACAAGAACCCAGACACTTGCTGTGCTCATTTAAGTGTGGGAAGCTCAAATCTACACCCTTCCCCCACTCTCCCACCATTGTACTTCCATCGCTGGGGCCCTTGAGCTTCACAACTGCAGGGTCCCAGGAAAGGGACAGTTCCTGGAAATACATGACTTGCTGAAACTCAAGGAAACTCAGGGCTGGCTCTGCCCTTCCCAGGTGGGCCTCGCTCTCTGGGGGCACCTCAACCCAGGGCTCCTCAAACACATTCTACCTGGTCACTAGCTGATGGCTGATGCTAAAATACAGGAAAAAATTAGGCACTAAATTCAGAAAATAATGACAGCACCACCCTTTGAAAAAGTCTCTCTGAAGAGAGGCCTCTTCTCTTTGAAAGTTTGGGCCAGTGGAAGTAGGAGACTTAGGAGTCTACTCCAAAGGGTAAAGTTTCCCTACAAAGTCCCTCAGGCTACTATGGGCTGGTGGTGGCTCTTTTTTTTTTTTTTTAAAGGGAAGGGCCCTGCTCTGTCTTACTTAGAGAATGAGCCAGGAGTGAAGAACGGTATTAACAACACTCATATACACTGAGAGTCTGCCATATACCAGGCTCTGGACATGTTTTACCTGTCATTCTTTAGCCATAAAGGACAGGTTTTTCCAGAGAAGGAACCTGAGATTCAGAGAGGCCACGTAACTTGCCTCAAATTCCTCGTGTTAGCTGGGAAGGTTTTTATCAGTGCTGCAGACTCACAAAAACACACGAAACATAACACGTAGGATGTGTCTGGTGGTGTGGATGCGGGTGAATGTGTGTTGGACAAAGCTGGGGTGAGGTCCTTAGGAGGGTGCGGGGTACAGCGAGAGGCTTACAGAGGAGCCAGCACTTCGTGGGGGCAGGCTGCTGCACTGATGGGGCAGGCCGTCTGCTAAAGACACGCTTCCCACGTTTGTAATTCAGAATAAAATTTAAAAATTCACTATGAAACAAGTGGAAGTAGACCAAGGATATTCAGACTTTTCCAATGATGACTTCCTCAATATTTTTTTGCGGGGAAATATAAAATATTAAATTCTATCTTTTTTTCCTCATTCTTTTGGGTGCCCTGCTTTTGCTGATACATTCAGCACACAGTCCTGTAGGACCCGTCTTAATGACAGCTGTGAGGCTGAGGGATGCCCGCCCAGCTATGTGGGGGTGGTGCTGGGACCCTCTTCCTGGAAGACCAGTGGGGTGCAGCGTGGTCAGAAGGTGGGGAGGCGGAAAGCTCCAATGAGTCACTCACTGCTCTGAGGATTTCGGGAGTGCCTGCTATCCCCATTCCTGGGCTCTGAGTCAAGAATGTAATAGAAGCTTCAGGACAATAGAGTGTGAAAGGAAAGATGTTCCCTGGTGTCGGATACCCTGACCAACCAGACCCGAAAGCACACAGCAGGTGCTTGGCTTTTGTTCCTGGTGTTGGCTCCGTCCCTGTGCCTGGCCCCACACCCCAGACCTCTCTAGACAAAAGCCTCAGCTACAGGGCTGGGCTTCTGCTGTCTCCAGGCCCCGCTCTGGTGATAGTGGCCTGCTTCCTCCTGCCGACCCCTAGCCCAAAGCTTAAGGTTCCAAGGCAGGAGCCACACCCCAAAAGAAGAAACCATGAGGCAGGACCTCAGATGCTAAGGGTTTCACAGGAGGGAGATGAGGATTTTGTTCTTGTCTGAAGAAAACTTCACGTGCCCTAGGTCACTTTCCTGTGTCTGGGAATAGGATCAACAACCCGGTGAGCTGGGTTTTCAGAGTGTCATTGAGAAGTCCCCAGGAAACCAAACCCGGAGGCAAACCCCCATCATGCCCTGGTGGAGACACAGGACCTGGGCACTCTCAACCCGATGCCACGAGGAGGCAGCTCCCAGACAACTGGCGATGGCGGGTCATTCCCTCTGTCACTCAGAGTCTACTCAGGTCCCGCCCCACTAGCCTCCTTGTGATTTCAGGAGGAAGACCCAGCTGGGCTACCCGGCCCTGATCCATCCTGGTGAAATGAACATCACAGGCAGCTTTGAAGGAGCAAAGAGAGCAGCACCACATGGCAGCCCCACGAGTGAGTATAGAAGTGGCAAAGGGCAGCCTTTCCTTTGAAGCCTGGGGAGGAGTGGTCCAAGGGCTGATTTCAAGGACAGGAGACTCAGGTGTGTTTAAACAATCACACAGAAGAAGCTGCCCACCATTGAGAGTGTGCTGTGTCTGGCGCTCTGCTGAAAGCTTTACATGCAGCAGCATCATCATGCCCTGAATGCAGGTCCTGTTTTTTATCACCCCCATTTCGCTGATGGAGTAAGGAAGGTGCGTAGCTTACTCAAAGTCAGGTGACCAGTGAGGGGCAGAGGTGGCTTTCAAATTCTGGTCGTATTGCAAAGCCTGGGATTTTAACCATTATCTTAGACTGCGAGCAGTTTAAGCTTCTTGTACCTTTTCTTCCTCTTTCACTGTTCATTACCACTAATTAAGACTCTTCCCAAAACTGAGACAAGAAGGGCCCTGGGCAGTGCTTCTGAGCCCACACGCCCATTATTCACTTTTACCTGCTCTGGGTCTAGACGTGAGGTACGAGGTACAGGAAAGAGCAGGGTGGCCGCTGGGAAAGCATCTCTTCAAGTTCAAGTCTGTGTGTTTTGTTGGTGGGAGGAAGGGGGAGGCAGAGAAACGGAGATACATGCTAGATTTCTTAAAGGCCTCTCTTCCTATGAGTTCGGGGAAAGTATTTTGTTTCTTTTTTTAAAGAATCCAAAGCCTGGAAATCAAATGGGTTGCCGGTTCAGGCTATAATCAAAGAACAAAATCAGGGCGGGGCAGAAGTGGGTTCACAGTTGTGAGCATGTGAAACACAGGGCTTATTTTGTATTATTACTTACTAATTATTATATTATTTTCCATATGAACAACTGTAAACTTACTTTTGCCCCATTCGGTATTTAGGGTATGCCTACACTTAAAAGGAAAAGCTTTTTTAAAAAAAGTATATGTTTTCATTTCTTACAAGTCAGAACATATTCAAATTACAAAGAATTCACATCAGTTCTAGTAATGAAGGCAACAAACCAGAAATCATCTAAATGATCAAAAATAGGAGAATAGATCACGGCACAGTAACCAGATGGAATATCATATAATGATACCACCAGGACAAACTTAGCAACATAGAAGAGGCTTATGCAAAAGTTTTCAAATAAAAAACCAAGTTTCAATAAAAAAGCTCTGCACACAGACAAAATACATGGAAAATATTTTAAGTGGTGGTGAGATGATGAGTGATCTACTTTGCAGATTTTCTCTATTGTTTTTGTAATGCTTTGTGACAAAAAATTCAAAATGCATTCAATTAAATGGTGGCTTGTACCTTATGTGTCCATTTTGGCTTGTTTACCTTGAAACTCTGTATGCAAATGTGGCAAAGAGCTTTTCATTTGAACTTGCAAACTGCTGCATGAAACGTACACCATCTTCCTTTAAGATATAACACACATCGATTGCTCTTATAAGAATTGGAATTAATCCTTCAAGTCAGCCTTTTTCCTCCAGATTTCATTCTGCCATGTTCATCAGAAATACTTTCCCTTTCTTGGGTAGGAACCAAAACTAGGAAAGCAGAACTCGCAATCCCCAGCAGTTCCTATCCCATGGTAGTGAAACCTAGCCCTCTCTGGCACACCACCTCACTTTTCATCTTTCCTGGAAGGCTGGAAAATGCAGGGCTCCGAGCCCATAGGAAGGCTGGAGTCTGGCAGCCCCAGATTAGGCGGGCCACCGTCTTCTCTAAGGACCACAAGAGCAAGCACTGGGGAGACTTCCCTGGAAGAAGGGTTAGTGGTGACTCTCATTCCCTCCAGACCTCCCTAATGGAGAAGGAAGCAGATTGTATAGTCTCTAAGGGTCTATGTAACTATTTATTTGTATTCTTTGTTCTGAAGGTTGAGAGATGCTCTAAGATAAAAGCAAAGGAAGACCAAAAATTTTAAAAAAAATTAAGTAGCATAAACAAGGGACAGGGGGGAAAAGGGGAGAGTTTTTAAGTTAAGTGCATGAGAAGAAACCTGCAGTAAGGAACAAAAAGCCTGGTGACTGGGGTACATAGCAAACCAAACCAGCGGAGGCCTTGTTTGTATGGTTTGACAGGTAAGGGTGAGTTGTGAGCTGCCTGTGGCTGGCCACATCTCCACTGATGTTGGGTGGTCAGTAATCTTCCAGGGAGGAGGCACAGTGTCCGTTGTCAAAGCATTCCTGTTACTCTCAGTTTGTCCTGCAATCACATCCTATTGTTTGTTAATGTGTGTGCATTGTTCCTCTAGATTACAGGCTCCTCGGGGGCACTACTGTATACCTTTTCCATGTTGTCCTACATCCACCTATATCTTCATTTCCATATATTCTCTAGTGACTAGAAGACAATATGAAAGCCCTTCCTGTGTATAAGAGGAAGTGAGCAGAACGAGAGGTGAGGGAAGCAATTTTCAACCGGGATGCCCCAAACATTGGTGTGCCACAAGTTTTAAAACATGCAATACCTGACTATTTAGGCAGGGGCACTGACCTCTTCTCCCTTAGACTGTCAAATAAAAAAATGACAACAGCCAACACAACAATAGCTGTCTGGTGTGTGAATGCTCTGACTTGAACCATAAATATATAGGTCATATAATAGAGTTGCATCTTATTGGTCCTGTCACATAATGAGGTTGCATTAGATTGGTTAATTCTTTTTTTGTAAAAAAGATTTATTTATTTTTAGAGAGAGGGGAAGGGAGGGAGGGAGAGAAACACAGATATACAAGAGAAACTTTGATTGATTGTATGCCCCCCACTGGGGACCTGGCCGGCAACCCAGGCATGTGCTCTAATGGGGAATCGAACTGGCTCCCTTTTGGTTTGTAGGCCAGTGTTCAATCCACTGAGCCACACCAGCCGGGGCTGACTGGTTAATTGTTGATACCAGAAATCCTTATATACTAGTATAGACATCTGAGTTTTTAAAAAGTCACTTTGGAGCAAAAAGCATAGATAATTACTATTACTATTATTTTTTGTAAATCAATGAAAATATACTTTTTTTTTTGCAGAGCAAATTTTAGTAATTAGTTTATGTGTGTCATGAGAGGAAAAAGGTTGAAAATCGCTGGGTTAGAGTAATAAAAAAATGTAGCCAGAGGGGACGGAGAGAGTACAAGACAGAAAGGGTAGATGGTCCAGATAGGAACTTTCAAGTACAGGGTTAGCGGTTGAAGAGATGTGAGTTGTTTTTCCAGGGTTTGAGACTAGAAACACTTCACTGAAGCACCTTTACTTTATAATTAGTACATTTCTATTCCTGGGCAAATTATTCTACCTTATTCCTTTTTAATTCCTTGGGAAGGTGCTAAGGCGGACCCTCCTGGAGTGTTCTAGAAAGGAGTGCTTTCTGAGAACACAGCAGGAAGACAAATCACGGAATGGCAATCTTCAAGCTGAGAAATCTAACAATTAACCCTGGGTTCTGAGATACAGACATGCCAGCCATCCCTATGAGGCCACCTTAAAAACACAAACGAAAAACCCTACTGCTTGGGTGCTGGGATTTTAGCAACAACGCTGAACCATTTGGGTAATGTAGTGGTGTTGAAGGGATCCAGAATGGGCCTCCCGGGATGTGCCGCTTTGGCATGTAAATTATTTTGAACTGAACGTAATTGAGACCCTGTGAGTTCATAAAACACTTGCACCTCTCCCTTAAAGAATTTAAACTTGGGCCTTGCCCATAGTAAGAGTGATGTCTAGAGGCAACTTTTTATGGCCTATTTAGAGCAGGGCCAACATCTAGTTACCATACACCTGCTTTTCTCACCGTCTGTGAACCACCATCCTTCCCCCTCCAAAGCTGCACTTCACGGCACCTTCCTCAGCCACACATCCTTCGTTTTAACCTCCTGTCCCTGACTCCCTCACGTACCCAAAGTTCCCCATCCGAATGAACATATGCCGTTACATTTGCTTATTTTCACTTGTGAATCTGTCTCATGCAGACGAGCTGAAAGAACCTTCAAGGGCAGAGGGAAGTTTCTTCCTCCCCCAGAGTCCTTAGACCACAGCATGATTCAAGTAGTTACTCGGCAGTTTGTTTTATTGTGTGTGGAACATGGTTGTCACAGAAGTGGGCCTGGGATGGGATGGGACGGGGGCTGGTGTGGGATGTGGTCAGTGTATCAAAACCTGGCCCATCAGAAGGCTCTGGGGCTCTCTTATTTCACTGCATGTACCTGGGAGCTTAACATCCGATTTATGAGTGTAGGCAGCGAGTTCCACTGGAAAGAGTTCCGAATCCTGAGTGTCTCCTGAGTTGAAAACAGATCAGGATCCCTCCCACCTTCTCATCCCTATCCCCACGCGGCAGCTGCCCAGGGGAGCTGACTCTTCCAGGACTCTGGCCCAGCCAGGCCCCTCGGGAGACAGAATGAATGAAGAATCATCTATCCTTGGTCTCTCTGTCTCTCTCTCACACACATAGGGCTTTTTACCGTTCCATCACTAGCTTTCCTCTGGAGACAGCGGATTCAGAGGCGGTCCAGCCAGATGGTTCCTTAAGAATGAGGGAGGGCTGAGCCTGTGAGCAGGATGCCACATTCCGTCTTTCACTCAGCAACACATCCGAATGCAGTTCACGGATGGAGCAACAGAAACTAATTTTCAAGGGCCAGTGTTTTGCTTAAGAATGAAATTTGAATCTATTACTTTGAGACATTCTTCACCTCCTGTGTACAGGTGATTAATGACTCCGTTACTACTTTACTTCAGCATTGTGTCTGCGCCATTTGTCCTACGAACAAACAAATTTTGAATGTCTTTTATATGTAGGGTACCCCTGCAATGCAATGAGTGGCCTCTGGGGGAGTGGTACTGGGGATTGTCATTTTAAAAGGAAAAAAGTTACTTTCAGTTTCCCCAAGGACCCAATAAGGGGGAGGTGGGGGCAGGGGAGGCTCAGGGCGGAGCAGAGAGGGAATGGAGGGAGAGTAAGGGGGCGCACTCTGCACACCTCAGCTCACCTTGTTTCATTCTCAGCCCTGCGAAGAAGGGCACAGGTATGTGAAGAGGCAAAACATCCGTCCCCTCTAAGAGCAAAGAATTGCTGTTCAAAGGTAAAGTTAACCCGGGACACACAGTGAGTGGTGGAGCAGGGTTCAAAGCTGGCCCCTCTGCTTCCCAAGCCTCTCCCTGGCTGCCTGCCCCACCCACAGGAGGGCCGAACTCCATGGGGTTGATCCAACTAGCTGAATGGTCTTGAGCAACCCACTAGACATCTCCAGGCCCTATGAGAATGAGCCTTCTTCCCACTCTGAATCAGCATTTCAGTTAGGGCATCAGCCCTGGCAGGCCCTGATAAGGCCTTGACTCGGCTCTTTGTTCTCCTTGGCCTTGGTAACAGATGGAAATAAAACTCACAGGCAGCAGGAACCAGTTTCACCCTGTGGGTCGATACCCATTTGTCAAAAATTTGGCCAGAGTTGCATTCATATTAGTGAAAGCTCAGCAGAGCTTCATTAACTGTTTGACCCAGGAAACTTAGGACATTTGTTCGGAGGACTGCGGCCCTAAAACCCTTCAACGTCAGAAAGTGTATGTAACGCAAGGCACCGCCTGACCTTTCTTTCCTAGCCCGTCTCCAACTCTGGAAATGATGGCTCCCTGAGCACCCCAGGACTTTTTTTTCTTTTTTTAGCAGAGAATTCATATTTCTTTTTCGGACTGCAGATTGAAAAAAATCACATTTACAAATCATGTTGACAAGTAGAAAAAAATGGTTAACATACACTCAAATATTTAAGTGAAAAAGACATCCCCCTGCCCCTCTGGAAGAAAAAAGAAAAAAAACCAGGCCCACATTATTCAGACTCTGGAGGACACACACCAGCGCACACTACCGATATCTCTAGGGGCAGCAAGTGGGGCAACTGCTCTCTTCAGTGTCAGCCTCGAGGAGTTCAGAATGTGTGCACAGAGCACTTGTCTTTCATCCTTAATAACAGACTATAGAACGCGCATCACAAATGTAAACATTTCCGGAAAATACTTACATGCTTCTCCTTAGCCTTTCTCTGCAGAATCCCACAGTGCTTTACGACGAACAGGGCAACTTTTCTAGCTGTTCACTCTGAAATCTGGGCCTGCTGAGTGTCAGCAATGGAATTCAGAGTATGAATCTTGAATTCTTTCTCTGCACTTCTCGGTTTCCTAACTGGTGATCTTATCGGCCTCCAGCCTCAGTGTTGCCACGCCGAAGAGCCCTGCTCGCTCTCCCCCGACCTCACAGAGCAGCGTGTCTTGCTTATCCCACTGGGGCAGACCCAAGGTGTGTGTCACGTGCAGACGGGTGCTCTCCCTGTTCTATGTATGGAAAGATCAGGTAGTTCTTTGCAATGACTTGACACTTCATGGATTTCACCTGACCCCTGGGACCCCAGGAGGACATTAAGCCACCCACTTGTGATCACTGTCGGCTCCAGGCTGGTGTAACCTACACCTTTCCAGTTTCTTCCTCTCCCAACTACACCTGCTGCTTCATCTGTTTCTCCCTACGTAGTAGTTGCTTTGCTTCTGCCGAAAAGACGTCTAAATTGAGGACAGATAGCACCCAAATAGGGCTTTGTCATCACACAGGTCTGAGTGGGCAACCCAACCCCATGACTCACGAGCTATGGAACTGTGAGTAGGTTTACTCTGCCCACCTTAGCCTGTTAGTGAAAGGGGACGGGTGTGGCGCTGAAGCAGCTGGCAGGTGCTCACAACAGGCTCTGGCATACGGTATCTGAGCACAGCACGCGTAACCATCCTCCCCTGGGGTGAAGTTGGCGTCGTCCCAGCTTCACCAAGTAGAACCTCGAACACCCTCTGTGGTGGTCTCTGGAGGACAACAGCAGTGAACGGCCCGCCTTTGGTGCCGTGCTACGTGCCGTATCACAGAGACTATGCATTCGAATTCCATGGCAATCACCCATGAGCTAGGTACTAACCTCCCCCTTTCACAGATGAAGAACCTCAGGCTCAGGGATCTGACAGGCGAGGCAGCCAGTAAAGAGGAAGCCAGGTGTGGCTCCTGAAGTGACAGAGCACTGGGTTTAGGAAAGGCCTCCAGGTCTAGGCAGGCAGAAGCATTTGTCCAATGAGGACAGACAGGGGTGAGACCACGGGGGTGAAGATGTGGGAAGGTTGAGACCCAGAGTGTTTATTTGCCTTACACTCCTTCTTTGTGTGGAGAGAAAATAACTGATCGAAGGGCCTGAAGAACAGCTACTGAGATATTTAATACTTTTCAGTGGAAATAGTACCCATGCATCCAAATGGAGTTTTCCTTTATTTCTATTCTACCACGTTTACTTTTCATGAGGATGTCTTTTCCCTCCCTGCAGCACAAATTTGGCCATCTAACATGGTTTGTAATCTTTTTCTGTTTGCTTAAAGTCTTCAAGAGCAACCTAAGATGTTTTCAGTTGAGAAAATGAGCATGCATCGGAACTTAGAACTCAGTTAGAAAGCAGGAAGTCACCAAGCCTCTGAGAGCAACGCCTCCACGGAGACTCGCACTGCTGGGGGACGGCCACAGGTTTGGTGCCTCGACCCCCAGTTTGTCGATGTGTGTGTGCCACTGCTGAAGACTCAGTAGACCACAAAATTACTGCAAAAGGCTCTATGTCTATGCAGATAGTACTATGTCTATGATAGTACTTTCACCACTAAAGGGGAGAAAGGCTTTTGGAAAGAGTCTTTTCAGCTTGGTGGTAACTTTAACAGACCAAAGGGGATGCTGCCTTGAAGGCTCCTGGGGAGCTAATACCCGAGGCCCAGTTCCCCACTGAACTTTGAGATACTGTTTTAAGAAACCATTCATGAGGGAAGGTACGTTAATCACATGATCTAAAATTCACAAAGTAAAAACATACAAACGACAGAACCACCGACTTTAGAAAATGTCCTACAATGTGCATTTTATTCCATACAATTATACAATGTTTATATATACAGGAGTTCCCCCCTTATCCACGCTTTCACGGTCCTCAGTTTCAGTTAACTGCAGTCAACCATGGTTGGAAACATTAATGAAAAATTTCAGAAATAAACAACTCCTAAGTTTCAAATTGCGCATCGTTCTGAGTAGCGTGATGAAATCTCGCGTTGTCCCGTTCCGTCCTGCCCAGGACGTGAATCCCTTTGTCCAGCCTCTCCACACTTAGTAGCCCTCTTGGTTACCAGACCCACTGTCTCAGTCTCGCAGTGCTTGTGTTCAAGTAACCCTTATTTTTACTTAATAATGGCCCCAAAGTGCAAGAGTGGTGATGCTGGCAACTCAGATATTCAAAGAGAAGCTGGGAAGCGCTCCCTTTGAGTGAAAAGGTGTGTATGTATAGGAGAACACATAGCATCTAAGGCTCAGTACCATCTGTGGTTTCAGGCATGAACTGGGGGCCCTGTGATGTATCCCCTGTGGATAAAGGGGGCTGCTGCAGCTGTAACTCTTCAATGTTTTTCCTTTATCAATTTAATGTAGTGCCTAAATTTTCACTGTAACATGGAGAAATGAAAGGAGTGGAAATCCACACTGGAGGCTTTCCTATGAGTTGAAATGAGCTCCAGGGGTGCCACCTGGAAGGAAGGAAGTCTTAAATGAGCAGCGTGGCTTGCATGCCCTTGGCTTTAGTGAATTCAGACGTGCAGAATCCATAGTCGCATCTCATAGTGAGACTCGAGAGAAAGTAAGTTAGTGTTGGACAGAATTCTAAATTGTCCAATATTGAACAGGAGACCGCAGTGGGACCTTCTGTTTAAAGTAGCACCAATCCACACCTGATTGTTTCCAACAGCAATCTTGTCTTCCTGTTGAATATATTGTTGGCACTTTGAGTGGAAATCTTTCCGCTTTAGTGAGGATTCCTAGACTGACTAAGCGTACTGTGTTGCTAAATTCTCTACCAAGTGTGGTGACGTCAACCTGGGGAAATGGCACATTTAAATCATCGTCATTCCAACATGGGCTTGCGTGTGTGTGTGTGTGTGTGTGTGTGTGTGTGTGTGTGTGTGTTTTCCCCACCCCTGACGTTGCTGGCATTTTGCGGAGGTTTCTGTGACAGTGGTCAAAGTCAATAAAAATGCATTTAAGGGGTTTCATGGTAAGCATGGTGTTAAAAAAACAAAATAAAACAGAACAAAAAACAATAAAAACATGAAAGAATGTGGTCGCAGCTAAGGAGGTTTTCACATGTTGTTTAACTCCAGTAAAGTCTGATCCAGCATCTGATGCATACTAAGGTTTTCTTCTTTGGCATGAGCCACTTTCTCTGTGGTGGGATTAGAAAATTAAGTCATGAATAGCTGCGCTTTGGACACAACGACGGTTTGTACATCTAGGCAGGCAACATCAATCACAAACAGGATGAGATGATTAGGACTAGGCATGCTTGTCAGGCAGTACTCATTTCCAGACGAGGACCTCCAACAAAGGAAACCGTCTTTGACCCGAAGGAACTACAGGCACAGCAGGCTCTCACAGCGCAAGCCAGGCGAGCCGTCCCCAGCACTCCACCTTGCGAGCAACAGGCAGGTGGGTGTGGTGAGGGCTCGCTGGTCGTGTGCTGGGGGCACAGGGAGAGGCGCTCGCAGTGCTGGAGTTAGCGAGAGCAGACACTTCGGGCTTACAGGCAGTTAACGGTCTGCGAGTTGTGCGGTAACATCATCTCACAGAAAACAAAGATGCCGTCAGTAGGTTTCCCGACAACTTTTGAAATAATTTATTTCTGTTGCTTATTAAAAAAAAATTGTCAACATGTTCATGCACACTTCAGTAGGACATTCTCTTACTATTCTTACAGCCGTCTATTATTCATTATCAGCGTGACATTCTCACCAGGTTCTTACAACACTGTCGGGCTGAATAAAAGCATACCTTCCGGACAACCAGGGACTTCTGACATGAGTTCCTGTTTTCCAAAGCGATTGCACCCAAGCATAGGTACATTTAGTCATATTTCAAACACTATACCAGATATTAAGAAGGTAGGGATAGGAATATGTAATAGGAACATATATATATTATATATTACATCCTATATATATATATAAGGTATATATATAGTTATATACATATACATCCCCCTGCTTTGGCTTTCTAACTTAAAAGTAGGACTCAGTTCTCTGTAGGAAATAGAAAACACTTTTTCTGAGGTCTTCGTTATCTATCAGTTCAAACACGAGGACCAACTGTTGCAAAGAGGAGTGCTAAATTGTTATAAATATTTATTCATATACATAATGATTGTATTTTACCATAAAAGTTATGTGGGGATTGGAGAGAACTGAATTATTCCAGATATAAGAGGAAAATGCAGACAAGGCCAGCCTGGCAGCTGAATCTTTTCATGTACATTTCTGCAGAAAAGCCACCCTACAGTTGAAGGTATAACAGTCTTGGATTTCCTGACCATGGGCTCCATTCCTAGAATTCAGCCCAAGTTCTTTCCCACTTAAGTTTAATCCTCATTCAGGGCCAGCTTTAGTTGGTTAGTTAGGCGGTGGTTTTGCTCAAGTTGCTGGTAGAGTTGGTCTGCACAGGTCAGCAAGCAGGTTAGCAGGAAAGAGGCAGAAGAAGAGAAGTTAGCTAGACTTTGAGAGAGGAAGTTAACAGACAGAACACAGAGATACCTCCGACACTGGCTACTTGCTGAACAGGTTACCCTTACCCCATGGTCATCGGTCCTGTGCCCGGGATGGTCGATGGAAAAGGCCTGGCAGACTTAGGAAGAGCCAAGACTTCTCTCTTGGTGGGAGGGGATGGGAAGGAAAGGGAGCAGCAGGGTGCGGAGAGGAGAGAGAGTGGGTGTTCCTCTTGCACTTCACGACCACCACTGCGTGGACTGAGCCAAGTGCAGTTTCTGGCAACAGCCCAAGGAACCCAGGCAGGGCTGGAGGCGAGCCCAGCACACCGTCTACTCCTGGCTAGCGCTCAGTGGAGACTGACAGTGAAGGCTCAACCTGCCCACTTGTGCTCACCCCTTCCATCCCCACTCCGGGGGCGGGGGGCGTGGGGTGGTGGTGGCGGCGGCGGCTTTCCTTTCAGGTGGTACCAAGACGGGGCAGCTACCCCTGCTGCATTAACACTTTTTGAAATGCAGAACTAAGCTCCCTGTGCCTGTTCCCCAATCACCAAGATACAGGGTGTAGATTCTGAATCCTTGTCCAGTTCTGACACAGGTGTGTGTAACCCTACTCAGAACAGCAAGAGAACAGGCACTTTTCTCCACTGACTGAAAATTTACCTTTATTTCTTGAAGATGGCATGCATGTTCGGAGTCAGATGCATGCATATAAAATGAATAAAAGCTGAAACCTCCACACGGAGACCAGTGCGACGTAAGTTTTACACATTGGCCTGCAATCTACTCAAATGGCAAGGAAGCCAGCCACAGGAATCAGTCTGCATCTGATGATCCAGGGAACACTCAAAAACAATGAAAAAGACACAAAAACCCCAGAGGATGCAAGACTGTTTTGAATCACGGTGACAGCCTGAATCCAGAAATTCTACTTAATGATCTTGAAAAGCTGACAGTCCTACCCCTGGGGACAATGAAAATGTCCAGTCTCTAGCCCCCCAGGACTGTTGGGAAACTGATCAATCTTATTTTAACTTTCTCTAGTAAATGGCAGGAGACGGGGAAGACACGCTATTCCTTGTGCTTTCTAAGCTTGAGACAACTGCCTTGTCCTCTGCTCATCCAAATTTTCTGAACATTTGAAACCCTGGCCAAATGTCACCTCCTCCAGGGAGCTCCCAGTCAGAAATTCCCTCTCTTCCCCTTTGACTCTAAATACATACCACTTATTAGCTCAGACTCCCTTTACTCCTCCATCTTCCCACCAGACGGCGGAGAACACTGCGGGTCCATCTCTTTACCACACCCCGACTACCTTCCACGGTATCTTGTGTACGGCATATGCTTGGGGGTTTCAAAATCAACACCCTGCTAGCACATTCACTCTCTCACATGGGAAACTACTGCTAAGGGCAGGTAGGCTATCTTGGTTTGCTGAGCCAAGCTGGAATGGAAGACCTTTGGAGAAACCCCGGAGGATCAATGTGAATTCAGCTTAAATGACAGCCGTCCCTACCACATCCTCCTTGGGACCCGTTCCACTTCAGCTGCCATGGAGCTGGTAGGCCTGGGTGGCCTGAGGGCAGGGACCAGAATTGGTTATACATGGGAGTACCTTCCCCTCCTGTGCCACCTCCCAGATGTCTGGGGCCTCTAGTGCCCAGACCCAGTAATGCTTTCGGTTTGGTCCAACTGAGGCTCTTGGCAGCGGCTGTGGCTACGGCCTGGGATGAGCTAGGAGCCTAAGGTCTCACAATTTCTTGGTAAAATCAACTTGCTATTTGTCCTTTGGGTACCCATACCTTCCTGGGCTATTCCAGGTTTACCTTCCCAATCTATCAGCTTCTCATTTCCCCCTGTAGAATATACTTATAGGAAGTGCAAAGGTCTCTGGGAGAGTTTCCAAACAGATGTGCCTTCAGAATTCCCTGGGCACGTGCTCAGCAGAACTTACTAGGAAGGGCCTACTTCTGTTACTCTGAATTTAAAAAAGAACAAGGCAGGAGTCATAGCCAAAAGCCTCAGGAAAAGGAAAACAAGAAATCACAGAAGTCGTGATACTCTCAAGGGAGAGACATTGTCCACAATCTAAATTTTAGAAAGCCCACTGTACCATTACTAAAATACTTTACGGCCCTCTTAAATATGTATTATCCGCACTGAAGTCTTATAGAGCAACTGGTATTATTTTCAGTTTATCCAGATTTACCTGAGTATAAATAGTGGTGTATCAAATATACAAAATAGTGGTATATCAAACCTCACAGGCTACCAAAACTATACCCAAACAAAGATCGCCCGTATTTAAAACATGGGAGAAATGTGGCCAGACTGTGGAGGAAGGAGAAATGTTGGAGATCAGTGAACAAAAGTCCACATCATTAGGAAGTTCTACAGTTTTGTTTTTTTTTAAATCACTTGATTGCTGTTTTTGAAGTGAATAGTGAAGCCCAAATAAAATGTAATTGTATTCTGAACAATTTCCACTAACTACTTTTACAGGAAGAAGAATCAATGTTAATGACTATACTTTAAAAGTGTCCACAAATTTAAAAATGGCTATTATTGCAAAGACTGTGTATGTACAACCCCTCCTAAAGAATACACGATGTGCTTGAGCATGCAAAAATCCCAACTTGAACATAATCAGATTGAGAAAACTTGAGAGGTCATTTCATGATCCAAATGAAGGTGGCTAAGAATATACTTTTAAGAAGCTTTAACTATTCTTTGTGCTGTAAAAGGAGGAGCAACAATAACCTCAACTTACACAGCCTGATCCAGTTCTCTCTCACCTTCCCCAATATGGAAATTCCTGGCAATGTGGGGTGGCTACGGACCCCTCATCATGAACCTTTCATTAGTTAGCCACAGCCTCTGAGGCAGGGCCACCTAACTATCAACAGAGAGGGCTCACCACACCCCCCACCTAAACCTCTGGCAGAGGAAGACACTTCCCAAGGTGGATCGGCTGACTCCAACGAGGTGTGTGTCCTGGGCAGAGGTTCTAAACCGGCTGCATACCAGAACCATCACCATCCCTAAAAAACCACGAATGCCCAGGGCCTCACTCTAACCTCTGGAAACCAAAACTCTGAGGGGGCCCAGGCGTGAATATTTTCTTCTAGAAGTTCCACAAAGAACTACTGCCTTAGAAACTCTTGATATTGATGTCTAATGTCCAGAATGGGGGGGGGGAGGGGAAGCGCAGCCAAAAATTAACCCTCACATGCGTGAAGCATATTTGCATTTATTCAGTGTTGAAACTAAAATGTGAAGTAAAAAGAATAGCAAACAGAAATAGCTTACACAGTGTTTATTTTACACTGAAATGAAGAGCTTCTGTACAACAGGAAGCACAGTGTGTGCCTGGCCCTAGGGCAGGGTGCTAAAGGAAAGAACCAGGGTCAGCTGGAGGAGAGACAGACGGCAGAGCTCAGAGAGGTGGGACATCCAGCTTGACGAAGGGGTCTTGGGAGAGGTGAAGCAAAGAAACTTATCTGCATGAAGAGAAAAGGTGGGAGAGAAAGGAAACACAAAGTGGCACAATGGAGAGACGGAAAACCAGACTCACAGGTGACAGCAGCACTTGAAACGCAGACGAGAAGCAGACGTGCGAACCTGCTGCCACAGCTGCACCTGCGGGAGGTGGGACCCCATCCCCTGCCTCCCCCAGGGCTGCACTGGAGGCATCACAGGGCCCCTGGGAAAGGGTCCATTTTAAGAAAACCCATGACCAGACTTTAAAAACCAGTTCCGAGCTAAACGCATCTTTCTGAGTAATCACTCACACTTGATGCTTCAAATTCCCCCACAGAATCAATCACCGTGTTTGTGGTCTGATGGAAAAGACCGTGGAGACAGAGGATCCGACCCACCCTCTCATTTACAAATGAGGGCAGAGAGGATGAAAGTCTCTCCAGTTTCCATGGTGACTGTCACATCTCTAAGAGTAGTGGGGAGATTCCATCAGCTGTAAGGCAGCAGGCACATGCCACACTCTTCAAGCTACCATTTTTCTGCATGGGTAAAGTTAAGTTTCCAGAGTATCTAGAATTCAGTGCCAGAATATTACAATGTAGAGAACCCTCTGTGAAACATTCCGGGTTAGAATTTAAAGAGGCAGAATGCGTTTAATGTTTAGGTTTGGTTAGTAATGTGTAAATTAGTTGTGTATGTTCAAGGTCCTCATGAGAACAAGGCTATTTACTCCATTTACTACCTCACGGCAGTAAAAGCTGGGCCATTCACTCCCAAAACTCGTATTGTAATTGTTTATGTCCCATTTCTTTGACACAAACTGTGGTGTGTTTTGGGGGGTATTTTAGTTCCTTTGATAGAATCAGAAAATTAAAGGCGTGGTTACTCCACAGAAGGTTCATGTCTCTCTATAATTCTTAAAGTGAGGAAGAGATGGTATTTTGCAGCTATACTGGATCAATTTCCTCTCCCTCAGAGCCTCAGTAATCTGACACTTTGGGGCTCCTAAATTTACATTTCTTTTTGGAAGACAATCATATTTTATTTAATTAAATCTCGGGAAATTAATTTTTAGTAGTTCTTTGGGAAGTTCCTGTACGACTGCATGGCCTTCTAATTTGACTTAAACCCAGTTTCATTTCCCTGAAAGCACAGTGCTCAGGATATTCATATACCAGTTCAGTGCTTGGTGGGGATGGTCTAGCTTAGCGATGGAGCAATGAATGGATTCTGAAGGGAAAATGATTTGTACAGACAGACTGTATCTACTTGGCCTTCATATTAGTAGGATGTGGAAAAACCCGATGACTACCCTGGGTTATGCAAAGAGAGTAAGCAGAGAGGTAGAGACGGAGACTCTGGAGGCACAGAGGGGGCAGTGTTGGGTTTATCACGTTAGCATGAGCGCACGGGTGTGAGCAGGCAGGGCGGATGAGCATTTACATGGAGGTCATGTCGTTGAGAGCGTGGTCCAGCTCCTCGCTGATGGCTTTGTACTTCAGTTTCTGAGCATACAGCTCGTCTATGACCAGGAAGTGGAAGGCAGAGGTGCAAGGACATGGAGAGCGATCAAGAGATGGAGGGTGAGTGAGGGGTGGCACGGACGCCATCCCGACACAGCAGCAAGAAAAGGGCAATGCAGGAAGGAAGTGGTGCCGCAGCAGGTGGCCAATGCAGGAGGCGTGCGTTTTGTTTTTAAATGAATTGAAACAAAAACAAAAAGAACAAAACCCATTAGAAAATAAAACAAGGAAGGCACAATGTGAAAATCATAACAAATATGGCAGGTATATCGGGAACTATGTTAAGCCCTAAACAAAACCACAGAAGGACGTCTCCTCCTGGGTGGGTGACGGAGTGTCCTTCTTCTCTAGAGTCGTGCTTCAGTCGCACTGGACCTGCCAGCCAACTGCGACTACAGACAGTGGAGAAAGTATCCAAGGGCCGTGTTTCGGAAGAACCGTTTGTGACCACAGCCTGTAATCCTTCTCTGGCTCCACCTTCAAACACCTGACTTCCTGACCAGACTAGACCGCGGGGGCATGGACTTCTCAGTGCCCTGTACGCTGCTCACCGTCTTCCCACTCCAGCTGCTCTGCTGGTGGCCCAGAAGGCCTGACAAGCGAGGACGAGCCACGCTTTTCATGCATGGGGCTGTTGTGCCAAGTCTGCAACCTAGTGTTTGTGCTGTGGCTTCGCCCTTGGCCGTGCAAGACAGGCGGGTTGCTCGGCTGTCGTCTGCACTGACCTCCAGTCCTTCTCTAGCTCCTTCTACCTTGGACGTGCAGATTTCATGTATTTTTTGTTTCATTCTTTCTTTTTTATTGCTGATCCTTCACAAACCTCTGAGCTCATCATTCGGGATTTCTTTGAGACAGAGTGGGTGCCACAATAAAACCTCAGTGTCTTAGGGGAGAAATGCTTAAATCTCAAAATAGAGTATCCTACCCCCACCCTTCCCCATCAGTACACAGAGCATTTACCAAGACAACTAATGACAAAACCCCAACCCCTCACACTGATTTCACACCTGGAAGAAGCTTGGTTGTGTCTAAGGAGAAATCCACACCATTCCGACAAGTAAGAGGTATCACGAACGAGAGAAAATATACTGGAGTATTCTCACCTACAACCACCTTACCCACAATGAAAAATAACCTTGCCGCACCCCTGAGGAGTGTGAGGTAACAGTGGATGGCACCTGCCATTACAAAAAAAGACGTGCCCGTCTGGTGGCTGACAGTGAGCTGGGGAGCAGAGGACTCAGGTCCAAGAGTTTAAAGAGCCACAGAATGAAACCCCAACGACAGACAGGAGGAACGTGCAGGAGCAAAGGAGCGTATCCAGGTGAAGGCACTTGGATCAGAAAATCGTTCTGCCAGGTCAATACTCAAACATAAGGATTAAATGGAAAACAAAACTCAAGCTCTTACCTTCTAAGTCATCGATGCTCTTCTCCAATTTCGTTACTGACCTCTCTGCAAACTCGGCCCGAGTCTCGGCCTGCAATGGTTCAATTTGTTCTGGTCAACATGGGGACGTTTTAGCTTTGCACAGGGAGAGCAAGAGAACGGAAATCAAAATGGGTTCGGAACTACTTGTCAGCCAGTCCCTACAGGGAGGGGTGGCGGCCAGCACGGCAGGGAGCTCTGGGACCACCACTGAACACTCCTGATGTGGATCATCGCAAACTTGAGATGAAGGAGCCCTGAGCTGCTCCATAAAGACAAACTCATTCACGATTCAGGTGGCTCTGCCCAAAACATTCAGAACATTACCTCCTTCAGCTTGTCAGAAAGGACCTTGATCTCTTCCTCATACTTGTCTTCCTTCTGAGAGTACTGTAATTAGAAAGAAGGTTCCAGATGTCAGACACAGCTCACTGTATCCTCATGTCTTCAAATACAAAGAAAGTGCCAGCCCAGCAAACAGATGTTGGGGATCTCTCAGGAGGTAATGGAGCCTCTGAGATCAAATGGCATACTACAATACAGTCTCTGTTTTCCTGCCTATTGTTTTACATGGGATGAGAACAAGATAACATCCACTTGGCACTTGGTTTAAATTAAATAGTTACAGATGACTCACACACTCAACATAAAATATATTCTCTATTAAAAAAAAAAAAAGAACCTGTTATTCAATAACCATCAGGATATCACCTCAACACGATGCCGTTGACTAAAATGCCTAATGGACTTATTGCTTTCAGCAGGCGGGCCTCAGAAGGGAAAAAGGGGGTGACTGCTGAGCGGCTCCGAAAAGGTGCCTTTCCCCCACACCACGCTCCTGGCCTACCTTCTCAGCCTGAGCCTCCAGTGACTTCAAGTTGTTCGTCACAGTTTTCAACTCTTCTTCAAGCTCGGCACATTTGCTAATGTTTCGATCAGAGGCAGAGAGGGTGGCAGACAAGCCAAAGGAAGGAGGAGAGAAAAAGGAGAGGGATGGGAAAACATGAAAACCCAGTCCTAGAGAACGAAGGGCAGCCTCAAAGTAGCCAGATCATCAGGTAGCGGAACACTCAATTTGCCATGGACAATGCCCTCCAACCTTATAAAAGCAGAAAGGCAGGGTGACAAACTCCAACAATGCTGAAGTGGGATAATTTGGCTCCTTTTTTGGCTGTACCAAAGAGCATTGACGAAGGAAAAGCAAAGGAGTGTAAAGAACCCAAAGAAAGCACTTAAAGTGAGATGTAAGACAGCGGAAGGTGTAGTGAGGTGCGGTCGTTACACCAAACGAGCCAGAAGGTACTGGAAGCTGAGAGACATCTGGGCTGGAGTTAAACCTAAAAACCACACATGAGCCATCAGTACCTTATCCTCTGCAGCCATTAATGCTTTCAAGGTCTGATCCATTATTCTTAATTGTTCTTCCAGCTGTCGAACTTGGCTGTTAGTGGACACAGGAAATGCACAAGGCCATTCTCAAAATCAGTGTGCAGGTAAGGCATGCAGTGATACTCGCATTCATACACAGACACCCCACACAGGTCCTCCGTGTTCTAGACCCGTGGCTCATCCATGTCAAATGAGCACACAAGGAGCCCGGAGCTGAGACAGGTACATGTGCAGCTGCCAGAAGGTCATGCTGTTTAGTCACTGTTCTGTAGCACCCCACACAGTGTCCTGGTGCCGGGCCCGCTTACCCTTCTGAGAGCTCGGCCCGCTCCTCTGCGCGTTCCAGGTCACTCTCAATGATGACCAGCTTTCGGGCCACCTGCAGCGGGACAAACACAACACACACAAACACCATGGGCTTGCCAGCTTGAGTGAGGGGGTGTGGGGGTGAGGATTGGATCCATCAGCCTCTAGAAGATCTTGTCTACAAATAGGATGACCCCCTTTCTTACGGACTGGAGAGAAGCCACACTCCATCAGGAGTGCCAATGGGGAGGAGACCAAAGACCCAGAATGGCTAGTTATGAATGGGCAGTCTCATTTTAAGTCCAACCCATGGGAAGTCTGTGTAATTACATAGCAGCCAAACCAAAGTGTGGAGGAAGGGAGAAATAGGAAATTCACAATCTCAAAAATAGCAGTATGAGGAGACATGGTGCATTTTATGCCAAAAGGCAGGGGCTGCCAAGAATACACTGTATACTTCAACCTCCTTTTCGTGGAGAAGGTTAAAAATGACAACGGAATAGCACGAGAAACCAACAGGAGATGAGCTGGTGAGATGACCAAGGACGTCAGCTCTGTGTTCAGTGAAAGAAAGAACTTGAGAGACGGGAACCTCTGATCCCTTTCAACGTTAGAGGGCATAATGCACTCTGGAAATAACAGGATGACCACAATAAAAAGCAGACTCATGCCGTTTCAAACTGGCCGCGGGACGTGAGGGGCAAAACCTAAACCTCAGGAGCTATGCTGCTCTGTTGCCAGAGGAAGCTGTTTCCATGGGGACATGATCGGAGGCTGATGTAACTGTGACCCTATGTTGATAATGGAATTCTACCCCCTTGGAGAGAGAGGAGGGCAAATTGAAATGTGCTCCGTGAAGTCATCACCCACGCAAGTGCACGGCCCACGTCTCTACTCTGCCTGAGCTGGACCACAAGTGGGCGAGTCACTCCGAGAACTGCTTGTCCTGTGACAGCATGACAGGCTCCTTCCACAGACACAGGGGTTCAGCTCTCCCTTCCCTGGGCCCGAGACCCTTTGTCCTGGTCTTTAGGGGGTAGGAGAGGGGGCAGGAGAAGCAGCTTTGGTCTTTCCCAGGGTTACTGACTGGCTTCAGGATTCACTTAAGAATGCAAGGCGGTATACACTGCTCCTGCCACCACCCACCCCGGGCCACTGCTGGGGGTCCATGAGGCTTTGGGCCCCAGGATCTGACCTCTTCATACTTGCGGTCAGCATCTTCAGCAATGTGCTTGGCCTCTTTCAGTTGGATCTCCTGGATTTCCATTTTCTCCTCATCCTTTTGGGCTCGACTTTCAATGACTTTCATGCCTCTGAAAAGGAAGACAAGAAGACCCGAGATGCAGAGTGGACCTCCGCCAACCCACGCAACACACTGCAGTGGTCTGTGAGGCCTAGTGTGACTGGCAGATCGAGACAGAGCTGCTTTTATGTTCCAAGCCATGAAGCGAGAGTTTCCAACGCGGAAGGCAGAAAGACATATACTTCTCTTTCTTGCAAATGAAACCTCACACTTCCAGTACTGGTGAAACTGTCCAGGAATCTAATGTTAAATAAAAGGCAGCATGTCAGAATCCTGTTTGAAAGTGGGAGGAAGGGCAATAGGAGAGCCAACATGCTTTACTTGCTCTATAAACAGTGGGATTTCTTTCCCTGGTGGGCAGCTTCAGCTTGAAAATGGACCAAAGTTAGAACAAAAGCATATTTATCTCCGTAAACTTCCTCCCACAAAGAAGGTGGTTGTTCTTACCTCATCAGCCACAAATGTAAATATCAGAACGAACCACATGAAATTGCTGATATGTGATCGTGCCAGACCCGTAAAAACAGCAGTTTGATAAGAAACTGTGACTTTTGCCTTTAATGGAACTCTTTAATAACAGAGGGGTTGATAGGGCTGACACCATCTACCGTGCTGGTATGCATGTTTGGATCCTATCGCCTGGTGTTAAGTTTTGGACGATGTTAATTGATTTATAACATATTACAGCCTTACGGTATGACAATTCATGTTAAAATGGGATCCATGACCAGAATCTAAGTGGGCAGTAAGATAAATAAGCCACTGTTTTTTTGATGAAGCACCCCAGTGTTTTGGGAGACTCGAGTTGTAGCCTGGGCCCAGCCCTAGCTGGCTGGGAGACTCTGGCCCCCAGTGTTCTCGTGCAAAATCAGGGGACTGAAGTAAACGATCTTGAAATTCCTTTTTAGTCCAAAGGCTACCACTGCCAGATCCAGATCGCCTTTTCGGTTCATTACCAAGTGCATTTCAGGAAGAAGTCGGCCACAAAGCCACTGGTATGTGTATACTGTTAGAGGTGATGAGTCATCTTAATGTAATCCCAACACTCTCGGTTAGAGAAGAAACAATAAGCAGCAATGAATTACGAGCTGACAACTTCAGCTAGAAAGCTGCTTTAATCCTCAAGACTGAAATCACTCTTTATCCTTGGTGGCAGGGAGCAGAAAGCCACTCAAAGACGGAGAGATGGACAAAACCAGTGACTGCATTCGCCTGCCTAGCTCACGGCGCAGACCTACACGTCCTGTGTCCTGAGCCACCACACACTGCTCTGCCCCTCGTGCAGCAGAACTCCCTCTAGTCTCATGGAGTCTTTCTAGGAGTGCTCCCGTGCGATGTGAACACATTCACATCGACACTTGGGCGTGAGAGAAAATGCCTTCTGGAGCATGCGAGGTTGTGCTGGTCCACATGGCCACGGTGTGCCTTCACCACCGCAGCTCCACCTTGGCGCCGTGAGCCAGGGAGAGCCAGGTTACAGGGGAGCAGGCTCAGCAGACACAAGTGTCTGACTGTATTTATGCGCGTGTGTCTTATTGGCATTAATTCCAAAACAGTTTACTTTCGCAGATCACATTTCTGTTTTATCTGTGTTTTCTCTTACACCTGTTTGTTAGGCTATTTGAAAACCGATAGCCCATTTTTATCTAAGTCTAAGCCTCCTTGGCATGCTTTAAACCCGTTATCTTTTTAAAAACGCATAATTGCTCCAGGGTCAGCAGGAATGGAGCAACCATTATGCATCCCTGGAATTTCTCGTTTGCCTGTCTGTCTCCCTCCTTGGGTGGTGGGCTCTATGAGGACAGGAACAGGATCTTTTTCTTCTTTGTAACCTCGGGGGTTTAAAGCCCCTATGCGTTTTGTCTAAAAGCACCTACGTTAAACAAACAAGACCAGTAAATTAACCACTAATGTTAAATGAACAAAACCAACAGTTATACCTGGGATCAATGAGGAGGTGATCCCACTGAGGAACTGCACAATGATCAGAGAAGCCCTCCTGCCCCGCCAAGAGGAAAGGCCTACACTGAGAAGTCGCCGAGGGAGGGTCCTCACCTCTCGCTCTCGTCTGCTGCCTTCTCAGCTTCCTCCAGCTTCTGCAAAGCTGTCGCCAGACGCTCCTGGGCTCGATCCAACTCTTCCTCAACCAGCTGGATGCGTCTGTTCAGAGAAGCTACGTCGGCTTCAGCCTAGGCAGAGAGAGTGAACGGCATTTCAGAGCTGGGGGAAGTGAGTAGTGCTTTCGGGAAGCGGCTGAGGCTCAAACACTGCTCTCAGATAGGAAGCCTGGGCCTCGTGGTGAGCTACCCTCAAGGGCATCACAAGCCCCGGTCAACTTTGGAGTTCTCTGGTCCGTTCACACATCGACTTATATACGGAATGTCCACATCTGTGTACATACAAATCTATAAACACCATCCTCCTCGGAAAGATGAACCGTTACCAAATGCTCTCTCACTCGGTTCTTTTCTTCTTCCACTGCTTTCGGCGCGCTGGCTTCACCTCACTAGAGCCCCGACCCACTGGGGGCCTGAGGTGGGGACAGAGACAAAGCGCCGTACCCAGGCGCAGCCACAGAAGGCAAGAGCAGTCCAGCCAGAGATCGGACTCTGGAGTCTCAATTCTCCTTTCTCCAGGTCATTTTCTCAAGGGGCCTCGTAAAGGAACTAAAACATTTCAAAACTCAGGGGTTCTGACATACATACCATACAGACACGACTAAATCCAGTATCCCCCGCCCTGCCCCCTTTCCGGCAACCCCTTTAGAGTAACGAGTCACTCTGGAACAGGGCGATACAAATTTCCCAAGTGTTTCCGGCAAAGCCTACTGGAATTTCTTGTAAGTCGAGGTTACTACAAGAAAAGTTGCAGACTCCTTAGGAGAATAGCAGTACAGACACTGTTTTTATTTGTATCTATCCCTGAAATAAGATGTTTCTTTCTTGGGGATGCAACGTTTCCCTGCTGTGGTAAGCACTGTTACTATGCGGCTCAGAACACTGGGAAAACCCAGAACACTGGGAAGACTGATGTTATATATACACTTGCCCTGGTAGCCGTTTAAATATTATGCCTTAAAGTGAGACAAGGAATGTATCAATCAGGTTCTGTTTCTTCCTCCTCATCCACTTTGAACATCTAGTTATCTGGGGTGATGGGGTCTTCAGGACATTTGGAGAGTTTGCTAAAATTACAGGACACACTTAGAGACCTATGCTAGTTCTCTACCTACATTCCTTTCTTTACTCAACGGTAAGCTTCTTACGGGCAGGGGATCTTGGTTCTTTGCACAGCGTACGAGCTCAGTAAACGTCTACTGAATGGAATGAGTGAAACCAAGCTAATTTAAACAAGATGCTGACACATCCAGTCTGAAGGGCACATACAGCATAGAGGGAGGCTGTGAGGATGGCCTTGAGTCGGAGGAACTACAAGTACCTCCAGCTCTCCACTCATCTGTGCTAAGTTTTATCAGGGAAAGAGAAGTGACTGGGGCATTTGGTGAAGGACGCTGTACAAAAAACACTCAAATACACTTTTATCTTGTCAAAAGTGAACTATGTAGTAAAAACTGGTTGACGGAGGCAGGGAGTGGGGGGAAACTGAATCTGAGGCGGAGGGTTTACAACTGCACCAGGCCCCGGGGGAGAAATCATTACTGATGCGCAGTGAGTGAGGGGCCCCACTGAGTCTGACCGGCAGGTGACTGGTGGGTTTTTTTGAAGGAGGGGTGATTGTAAGAGGAATACCACATTTCTTAGAGCGGTCTTTTTAAAGTCTTTAGCCCTATTTTTAAAAAAACTGAAAGAAGTGCACATTACGTATACTTTTGGGCCAGGTCAGCTGTCTTCATTTTTCTGTTTTTCCTATGTCCAGTATAATTCTATTCTTTTATGAACAGGGGGAAATACATAACCTTTTAAAGTTAAAAACAAAAATGAAGAACAAACACCAACCAACCAACCCTCAGGAGAGTGTCTAGGTCATACATACAAAAGTATCCCCCTTTCACTCATTATTATTATTAATATAAAGGCAAGTATCCTGTTACAGGTGGTGCGGCCAGAGAAATGTCAATGTGATTTTTAAAACTATTTTTTTTTGTAGCCACCGCATTGTTATGTCCCTGCCCTGCTTTCAGCCTCCAGGACTTTGTACTCATAGAAAGGAGAGTGCCTGTGATCTGGGAACAGAAACTTCTGGGTGACAGGCCAGGCTGGGTTAGCTTCCCACACCGCTGGGGCACTGGAGTGTAAGGAGACAGTATCCCACGTTCATTTCCGCCTCTGCACACAAGATCCTCCAACCTGAGATGCCCCCGATCAATCTGTATCTTCCTGCTTATTCTACCTACCCCTCCATTCTTTCCTTTAGCTCTGGACGTTGTTTTATAAATGTCACCAACTCTTTTTTCCCAGGAGCATTTTGTAGAATCCTATACTTCCTGACATTACAGGTTGTAACCTATGGAACACCAGCTAATGCAGCCTCATAAAGGGCACACAAGCAATGGCTGGGAATGAAGACCTGCTGTAGGGCCAGCACTGGCACACACAGAGACCTCCAGGTGGTCTGCAAAACAGAGGCTTCAACTGTTTAGCTGGAACAACTAGCTAAACATCTAGCTAGGCATCATCCAGCAGTTCCCACAACTGGCTGAGTGTCAGAACCCACTAGGAGATGCGTATTAAAAATACAAACTTCTAGCCCCCATCCCTAGAGACTCTGATTCAGGTCAGAAGGGAGGGCAAGAATCTTCACTATAAACAAGCAACCTGTTCCATCCCTCCACCGTCCCTGCCCAACACCTAAAAGCTGGCAAATCCCGTGGGACCGGGAACCACTCTTCAGGCTCTTCCTTCAAAAGAAAACAGGAGGAGGATGGGATCTCTGACCGGCATGCTGACGTGTATGCAGGTCGACAGCTGTCAGTGGGAGGCAAGACTAAAAACGCAGGTGTGCTGGCTCTGTCACTTCCCTAGCAGCTTTCTGGAACCTCACAGAAGACCTGAAACGGGTAGCTCTCTCCCTTGGAGGCTTTGCTCTTTCTAAGTCAGCGTGGAGGTTTCTCTATAGCCGTCCCCACCCACACAATGGCCTTTAGTGACAGAGACTCACCAGGACTAGGAGAACAGTTACTGTATTAAATAGCACCCACCAAGCAAGTCCTCTCCATCCTTTGTGAAATAAGCTGTGGTGTAGAACTGGAAACCATCCAGTAACACTCCTATTGGCTCACACAGGGACACAGAGCTCTTGCTCTCAACCCCAGAAGCCAGTGCCCACTGCCCCACAGATTTCAGAGCAGGACAAAGGTGCCTGGAGGTGGCCTCTGCCCGGGGTACATCTAACTCTGTGAGGGTCCCCTGGGAGAAACCTGGGCTCTCACTGGCTTCTCGGGCCCTACTTACCACACTGGTTTGATTGCAATTTTGTTTGGTTCCCTGGAATTCATCTTTCTGTCTTATTCTCCCTTTTTTTCTTTTTTTGGAAGAGGGATAGGATTATGTTTTGTGTTCAAAAGGCCCACATATCTTACCTTCACTAGCTTTTATTGCCATTATGTGTTTTCTAAGTTCTGAGTCAGATGCTTTCTAAGGCTCCTTTCATCACGGCACCTGGGCAGTGTGCTTCAGGCTTCATCTGCTGCTGCCTCTGCCGGTACAAGCCTGCAGCCACTTGACCGGCTGTTATTTAAAAAGCAGATATAAATAACAAGGCGTTTGGGAAGGGTCAAGACCCCAGATGCAAATTATTTCCGGGCATGGAAATGACCCTTTGTGTGCTGGGTTTAGCTGCTTCTAACAACAGCCCTTGTGTTGCTGCTGCCGAAGTCTCCCAGTTTGGGATGCTACTTTCTTTTATTTCAAAAGTGCTATTGTGTCCCAACATGTAATGAGCTCCTCGGAAGCGAGACTGCTGTATGAGCAAAGGCTACCAATTGTCCTCCTGCAGTTTCGATGTTGAACCACCATCAGGAACCCTGCGCCTGAGAAGTGCCTTAGAGTTAGTTGCATGGTCTGCCCTGCCTCCTCCTCTGCACCACTCTCCTGGCCTCCTGGCCCTGGCCTCCTGGCCCTGGCCCCTGGCCCCTGGCCCCGGCCCCCGGCCCCCGCCCCCTGCGATATTAGCTACCTACACAGAAAATAAGAGCAGGCATACCACTTCCCTCCCCGGCCGCTCCAACAAGGTGCTACACAGCAATCAAAGGCACACCTGACCTAATATTAGCAAAATATTACTCCAAAATCAGATTTGAAAGAACACTTTTACAAGACCTAGATTTTCAGGGCATCCAGATGTTGTAGCCAACACAACTAAAACAAAAATTAAAAATAGCAATAAATAAATAAATAAATAAATAATTGGAGAACATTATAATCTCCTAAAAGTCTGGAATATATTCTCAAAGTCCTGCCTGAGCCAGAGTGGAGCAAGGGATGATCAAAGGTCAGGTCCTTTTATTTCAGGCAAACTGTAGTTATACAGAGGTTTCGCCGACTTGCTGTGTAAAACCAAGTGACGATTGCCAAGTTAAACTTCTGCCCTTATATGGTAAGGACAGGGGGGAAAACACTGATGACATTAAGGGGCACTCCCATGGATAACAGATAAACACAACCTCCTCTCTCCGTGCCAAGGCCTGTAATTTACGAGGCATGTTTGTCTAATGAGGGAGACCGGACGTGACAGGGCCTTGTAGTGTGTTTGCCTTGCCTGCATGTGAGCAGAAACCGAGAGTGTATGTTCCAGTCACCGCCCCCCTGGGGGTGCCACTGAACACAAAATGTGCCCTCGGTTTCCTGGTCTCAGAAATGTTTGCCAACTGTAAAGAAGGAAAGAGCTGGGAGTTTTGTAAATTGGTTATTTCCATGATTTAATATAGTGACCAACTATATTAAAGGTGGCAATTTTAAAGTCTCCTTGTTTGCCAGGTCCTACCTGGAAAGGAGGAAGCGCTGACTCTTCCTCGTTACTTTTTCCTTCTATAATGACAAAAATAACCAAACAAAACCCTCTTGAGTCACAAGAGGTAGCAGCAGCCATTACATCAAGCCAAGTAGCCTCATTCCAACAGTCTGAAGGGCCCATACACCCTGGAAAAGCAAACCAGCAGGAAATAAGGAATGGCTTATTTTTTCAAGGTAAGTGCTGGTATAATAGTGCCAATTAATTACAGCCTCTCTAAACTTTTGAGAATTTGAATTTAGGGCCAAGTCTCCAGTCAAATTTTTCTTTTTTGCAGTGGTTAAGGCTTGGTCCCTAACCCCCCACGTTCACTGTCAAGAGAAACTGTGCCTGCCAGTTGAACTCACAGCTGTGTCCGACCAAGAAACCACCCGGCATCAGCTAGCTAGCTTTCAGTTCCAGTTCCAGAACCGAGGAACCACTCTCAATCAGAAATTCTCTCCATGGCTCCACCCAGTCCTCGATTTGCTGTCTTAAAAGGTTCTGGGTCTAATCACCCAGACAGACTGTTTTAAAAAACTACTTAAACAACTGAAGCTCTTTAAGCTGCTTTTACTATAAAGCATCGAAAAGAATGAAGGCATGACCTTTAGCCAATTGGCATGGGAAGATCACTTACAAAAAACACACAAAAGAGAAGGGGAGCATAAACGTTACAACTGCCCTTCCTACCATCTATCTTGTGTCTAACATCGATCCCTAGGCCGGGAGTCAATAACAGGCTCTCTTGTGCAGGACCACATATTCCCTTCCTTCGCAGGGTGAGGGGAGTTCCGCTGACTTCCACCACCAAGCACCACGTCTACCCACCCAACATTCCTTTCAGGCTGCCCGTGTCCTCTCTCCAAGTTGCAAAAAACCCCCAAAACAAATAGATTAAAAGCATTTAAATGTATTGTTTTAAGATACAATGCAATGGGCAGGCTCTTTCCAAGACCCTTGATAGGTGGGGAATCGAAGGCGAACGAGCAATGAGCTGTGCGCTGTGTCGTTCTAATACCAGCTGACACACAGCACCTACTCTGTTGTGCCTAGGACCACTCTAATTCCTCTCCACACACTGACTCCCTGCACCCTCACAACAGGTAGGTGCCGTGATTATCCACGTGCACAATCAGGGAACCGAGAGACCGAGAAGGTAATTAGCCCAAGGTCTCACAGGTAATAAGCAGCGGAAGATTCAAATCCTGGCCACCTGGGCCCAGGGCTCCTGTTCTTACCCATCGTGTTCCATTAGTTCTAATGGTCCCTGGACAGCTGCTAGCCAGTCAGAGAAGCAACTGGAACCAATTTACAGGCCAGTTAAATTCACAGACATCCATGGGGCCGTTTCTGACTTGTCCTCTAGAGAAAACTGACTTTTGCTTATTGATTTTGATTCCTGTCTGTATTTTACCTGAAATTTCCTCCAGTCAGGCCTTCCTCTTAGGAGGAGCTATTTGCTTTTATGTATTTATGCAAAACACGTCTTGTAGTTTCTGCAGCCAGCTGTACACTTAACCAATAACAATGTACTCAACTGAGAATAGGCAGGTATTAAGCACAGCTGGACATCATATTATCACTTGTCATAAAATTCCCAAGGTGTTTTGAGTATCCTGATAAAACACACACACACACACACACACACACTCACAAATCAACAAACAGAAAGTGCCTAAACTGCCTCTGAAATCCTGTTCTGGTTTGCTGGACACATTTGCCTTGGGAGAAAGAAAGCCAGGTATTACATTCGACATGGAAGCCAGCAAGAGAATACACCCAATAATCATTGACATTTAGCCAACTTTTTCCAAGATTTAGTAACAAAGGAGTATCTAGCTGTACAAGAAAATGTGGGTGGTTAGAGAAAGGGAAAGGTCAAAAGGCCACCAACTACCGGAATCAGAACCTGGCGCTGTTAATGCCTCAAGCACCCCAGAGAAACAGGTTTCCAGAAAACCAAGGGTCAACGGGGACGGTAGCGGTTAGCATCCCTGGGTCCCAAAGTCCGGCAGGGCCTCAGACTTGACCTGGCGGCGCCCGTTCACAAAGGAAGGGATTTCCCTCTTCCCTTCCCACCCTCGAGTAAATAATGCCAGCAGCGCAAAGTGCACATCCCGGGGCATCCGAGACACTCGGGCCAAACGCAAACACCCCAGAAATGGAGCCTGTTCTAGGAAAATGCTGCTTCCAGAACCTTCCCAACACCACTTCTGCGTCCTCTCGGAGCTTTTAGTTTAGACCCGAGAGATGGAATGGAAGGACAGAGAAGAATAGGGAGGGCCCCTACGCAGAGCCCGACACCAGCAGCCCAGGTGCTCTGCGGAGCGTGGGGGCAGGGACAGGTGGACTCCAGAGGGCTCCGCGGCGCGCGGTGGGGCCGACTGGGGAGGAGGCACCTCTGGGTTGGGGGGTTGGGGGGTTGGGGGGAGGGTGATGGGTGGATCCCTTACGGTCTCCCTCAGCTTCCTCTCGTAGTCCAGCTCGCGCTGCAAGCTGCCCGCGCGCTCCTCCGCGGCGTCCGCCTGCTCCTGCAGGCTCCGGATCTTCCTCCGCACCGCCTCCAGCGAGCTGCTCCCCGCCATGGTGCAGGGTGGCGGCGGGCGGGATACGGTGGGAGAGGCCGGCTACTGCGCCTCTCGAACGCCCGGCCGCCCCGCCCAGACCTCGCCGCACGACGGCGGCGCCCCCAGCGGCCCAGGACCAGCCCGGAAGTCGCGGTCTCCGGGGCAGCGCAGGAGAACCGCAGGCGGGTGCGCGAGCGCCGGGGGCGGGCACAGCGGGCGAGGCAGGGCGCGCGCCGCGGACCCCGGCAGTTTGCAAGCCGCGGGAGGCGCTGCGCATGCTCGCTGCAAAGGGGATGGTAGGCGTTGGAGGCGCACTACGAGGCACTAGGCGGACTGGGTGGGTCCTGCAGGAAAGCAGGCCACCGCTCGAGGGATTTTACTTCAGTTCCCACCGCCCCTCCCCGGCTCCGAGATGTCCAGCGGTAACGGGCCCGGTTCCTAAGGGCTATAGTGCCGCCTACTGGCGGCGGGCGCTCCTCTCCGGATCCCGTAGTCCCAGGCCCAGCAGGGAGAGCTGGGCTAGGAGTTTGGGGCCTTCATGTGTCCCAAAGTGGCTGTCCCTCGTTGTAAAGAACCCCAGAACACACGATTCTAACAATAATAGCCGTCCCCCTCCTAAACTCACGAAGTGAAAACCACTAACATTACATAGTGGTTAAACCTATTCTAAATGCAGTCTTCTTAGATTAGAATCTGGCTCCTAGTTCTTTCCTGGCTGTGTGACTTTGGACAAATCGCTTGATTCCTCTGGGCTTCTGTGAAAGTGGCGTTAATGGCAGTACTTTCTCACTGAGCTGATGTGAGGGTTTTGAAATAATATAAAGCACTTAGCACAACACCTTGTACATACGTTCGTTAAGAAATCAAACGATAGCTTTAGTTAAAATATAGGCAGGTACTATTTTAAGAGTCAGGTTGGGGCCCATAATCAGCTGCTTATCCCAGCCTCTCTGGGGCTCAGTTTCCTGTCTGTAAAAACAACCATCTCAAGGGTCCCTTCTGGTCACAGCCTTCTCTGATTTTAGATTAGCCTCTGTGACCTTTTGGAATCTGACCAATTCTGGGCCGGGGTGGCCTGCCTTTAAAAGGTACACCAAGGAAGGCTGTAGAACCCTATGAGAGCATCTGGCTACAGCTGGATGAAAACCAACGTGGACACAATCTCTGGGAACTGTCCTCTGCAAATTTGCCCTTTGGGCTGTGTTTTTAAATGCCTGCTAAGTCTCCCAGCTTTCAGTCCTCACCTTTTTCAAAAGAGGCCCTTCAAGTCAGTCCCTGATGTTTAAATGTGGGAATAAAGAAGAAAAAGAAAACAGACTTGACATCCCTTTCCTTCTCTAGAGCCCTGGCCACGAATCTCCTTAGCTTTCCTAACTCATTTTCTATGGACTTTTTCACAGCCTCTGCTGAGATCTCCCAAAACCCGGCACAGGCCCCATATCCTGTAGGTGGAGCCTGCGGCTTTGTTTCCACACAGTGCATCTGGTCTGGCGGGAGGTTACAACGGTACTCCTTTGCCTCTCCTAAAGGAGTACCGACCGCGGGCCTCCAACTTTTATGATGGGGGAAGGGGATGTCTGAGAGCCTTCAGGAGGAGACTGGGAAAGTGCTGGACGCTTGCAAGCGCTTTAAGCAGACAACGAATGTCCTGCCTTTTCAAATTTCAAACACCTCAGAAAGTCCGTTTCAGGTGAATTAATTTTCATGCTGATGTCATTATACAAGCGTGTAGGGCAGTTCTTAGCCTTCGCTGCACATTGGAATCACCTGGGTATTTAAAAAATACTAAAGCTGGGTTCAGTCCCAGAGACTCTGATTTAATTGGCCTGGGATACAGCCTGGATTTTGGATTTTTAAGTCTCCCTAGGTGATTCTGCTTAGATAAGGTTGAGAAGCAATGATTTAGAAAGCAAAGACCTACAGGGAATAAATATCAGATACAAACAGTTACTGGGGCAGAGGTTGGGGGCCAGAGCCTTCCATCTGTTTGAGCCTCACTTAGGTGGAATGACAACAAAATATTCCAAACAAAACCACTGGTGATGCTACCTCACAAATGACCTCCCTTTAAGCTAAGAAGAACCCACTTCTGGAATAGGATGTGTAAAGTATGCGTCAATTAGAAAAATGTTTTTCATAGTAGTAGTAGAAAAATATAAGACTGTTTTACAGTTCTTAACTATGGAGGCACAAGGTAATGACAGGGGAATGTCCTAATCACAGACGTCATACAATACTATCTCAGGAAGCTGACCTCTGTCCCACCACCTACCCCTTTCTCTAGGGGCATCTGGTCACTAGTTCAGAATCACTCTAAATACAGCATTTCTTCACAAAGTTTTTCAGCATCCCTGCAGGTTCCAAACAACCTAAAATGTCAAAGGGGATGGTGGCCAATATATACTACCTAAATAAATAAATAAACAAATCAAAAGAATCAAAACAGGGTTGCAAACCCCCCCCCCCCCCCGCTGGCCCCGCCCCTCCCCCAGCTGGCTTTAAATATCCTCTTTCCCACTTCTGCGCCACCTCATTCCTAGGCTCCCTTAAACAGCTTTTCAATGAAGACCTGTAGCACTACATAGTCACAAAAACTATGATCTCTTTTTCCTTAAGAATTATAGTGTCTTTTTCCCCCTTCTCTTGCCTTCAGCCTTACTGAGCTATTTTCAAATTCTCTGCATTCTTTACCTTATAAGGAATATCTCCCCTTGATCTATCAGCGGCTCTTTTGAAAAAGCTAAATAAACGTCCTGCTGGAGAATTTTGGGGAGACAGACATTCTCCATTTAGCCTTATACGGAGCAGACATCTGATCTACATTATACAAGGCAGGCAGAGTTATGTGTTCTCTGGCTCTTTTCTACAGCCAGGTAGTTTGTAACTTAAATATTTTAGGTAAATCAGCGCTTCCCTAAACCCCCTTTCTAGAAATCTTGATTTTCATGGAAAAAAATTTTTTGTCAGCTTCTAAATGTCTCAAGTCTGGATTTTTCACTTACAAAGCACACTTGGAGATTACGTTTCAAGCCTTTTTCATACCACAAAAAGCCTTTCCTGATTTCAAGACTCAAGACTCTCCAGCAATTTGCATTTTACTTTCAGACAAAATAGTCTACCAGTTCAACTTCTGGGCATAGCTTTTCCCTGGTGCTCCCACATTCTTGGAATTGTTCCCAAGGAATTCTTTCCTAATTGGGCCTCTAGGCTTAATTAGCTTCTAGAATGGAATCCAACGGTGTGAAAAGAAGTCCTTTGGAAATCCAATGCACGGCTTGACTTATGCAGCAGAAGAGGCAAGCTCCTCAGCTAAAAAGATTCCTCCAAAGGGCAGTGAACAGAGCTTTTATGTGCGTGCACGGCCCCCAAAACTACGTGGGGGTTGTCAGAAGGCTGACAGGTGGGGGTGGGGAGAACAGGAGGGGGCGGGGGCGGGGGGGGGGGCGGCGGCTAGCTCACTATACCATATAAAGCACTGAGCTATATATAGCCCCCAGCTTACTTTTTGGACCTAGTGCCCTGAGACTGCAGACCCAAGCAAGTATCATCTTCCCAGGCAGATCTTAAGGGCTGAATTAAGGCTTCCCTAGTGAGATAGGAAGCCTTGAGTGTCTCTGCGCCGCACCATCACGCACAGCCTTCTAAGTAAAAGTAGCCCCAACCTATTCCTTCAATGGAGAGGCCAGGCCCTCTGTGCCCTGACCAGACCCACCACGGAAAACCAGGCCTTTCCACCCACCAGAGCTGGCAAAAGGAAAGAAAGTGAAGAAACTAGGCATTCTGCCTGCACAAACCTTGGTGAGGACACTTCAGAGGTTTTCTGCCACAAGGGAGGCAAGGCTCACCCCCAGCATCCAATTTCGGCTGCTCTGTCTTCCCAGCTTCTCACCCCCCACCCCCCAGGGGTGGGGGCAAAGAAGGAGAAAAAGAGAGAGGAGTGGATGAAATATGAACGAATGTGCGCTGTAGCAGTCTGAGGCAGCATCCAGTGCTCTGGGCCATGGCAGGGCTACACGCAGGTGTCCAGCCGGAGGAAGTGACCCTCCTCCACTGCTCTCTGGCCCCTGTGGTGACTCCAGAGTGGCGATGCGACGCGGCAGGAGGTGAGGGAGGCAATGTGTGCATGCACTTACGTCGGTGGCCTTTTTCTCCGCCAGCTCCAGCTTCTCCTGGGCATCTTTAAGAGCCTCGGAGTATTTGTCCAGTTCATCTTCGGTGCCCTTGAGTTTCTTTTGCAGCGACACCAGCTCATCTTCCAGCTGGGAGTTGGCCGTGGGGGATGGGGAGTGGGGGTGCAGCAGGCAGCGTGATCCCGCAGAGGAGGGGTGTGGGTGCACAGAACCAAAAGGACAGGGACAGCGGGACAGAGAGAGGGAAAGACAGGGAGGGAGAGGGAGAGAGAGAGAGAGAGAAAGAGAGAGAGTTAGCCATTCGTGAGCTGAGCCGCGCGATCCCCGGGTACCTTGGCAGCGGTCTCATTGGCGGCCAGGAGGCTGTCCTCCGCCTTGTGCAGCTCCTCCAGCACCCGGTCCCGCTCGTCCTCCGACGCCCGCAGCAGCTTCTCCTTCGCCGAGATGTCCTCTTCCAGCTGAGGGGCAGGGGCGGGCGGGCGCGGGCAGCCGGCACGGACCGGGTGTTAGACACACACACAACACACGGGCGCCGGGTTGGCTGGGGCCCCTCCGGCATGGGGCGTCGCCGAGTTGGGGCTCAAGGGTCCCCAGGTAACCTCCTCGCGCCGGAGCTGGAGGCGCACCGTGGCCCACCCGGCACCCCGACCTCCCCCAGGACGAGACTCCTGCCGGGGTCTCAGCTGGCTCAAGTCCACAACTCGGTGCAGAAAAACGCCCCTGTCTTCTGGCCTTTGGGCCGCACTCTCTATTCCGGCCCACCTTCGCTCTTAGGGGAAAACTCCGTGACCCTCACCCCTTCTCCCCAGTCTCTGTCCCAGCTGAAGGGTTTATCCTCCCCAGGCAAATGAGACCACAAGAACTTACGACACGTTCTGGACTTGTACCCCTTCAACCCCCCCACCCCCTTCCCCTCCCCGCCCCGACGGATCCCGAGAATCAAGTGCCTCTAGGGCTTGCACTGACTTCGGGGCTCTGGGAACCAGAGACGGCTACTTACTACGCGTCCTCAGACGAGACCGGAAAGTTAGAATAAGCCTGAGCCTTGCTCTTTCCCTCCACCCTCCCTCAGACGCGGGTCCCTGGCTGTCCTGGGAAGGGGGTGGCTCCCCCAGTCTCGGTGGTGAGGGGCCGGGAAGGGGTGTCACCCAGGTCCCAAGGCTCGGGGACACCCAGGTGGGCAGGCGGAGCGCCGGCGCCCAGTAGGCGCAGGGCGGGAGGTGCAGACCTGCTTGCTCCTGTCCTCCGCCGCCTTCTTATCGGCCTCCGCCTGCTCGGCTCGATCCAAGGCGTTCTCCTTGTCGAGCTTCAGCATCTGCATCTTCTTCTTGATGGCGTCCATGGTGAGGGCGGCGAGGGGCCCGAGGGCTGCGGCGAGAGCGGCGAAGCGAGAGCGCGGTGAGGCGGCCGAGCCGGAGTGCGAGCGCGGAGCCGCCTGCTGCTCCCAGATATGTACTTTCCCAAGGGGACGACCGCATTCCTCAAGACAGCCAATACTTTTTTGGAAAAGCTTTTTTCCCCTGCCCCCTTTCCCCTCTCCTCCCTCCGCCCCCTGCGCCCGCCCCGCTCCTCCCGCGGGGGCTGCTCGCCCATTCGCTGCCGCCTGCCGGCCTCCCAGTTGACGGTGGATTTGACTATATATGGGGCCCGGAGCCGCCGAGGCGGCGGTCGGCACGGCCGCCCAGTTTCCAAACCTGCACGCCAGTGAGAGGGCGTCGGGGCTTCGCTGGGGCCGAGCCGGGAGCCAGGAACTAACCTCTGCCCTCTGCGCTCCCTCCTCCGGGAGCCAACGCCCGGCCATTAGGGTCGCCAGCAGAGCCGGCCCGAGTCACAGGAGTCCGCGGGAGTGGGGCAGGTGGTGGGTGCGCGTGTCCCCCGTGAGCGGCTGGACCCCAGACCGCTCAGCATCAGGCCCCCTCGGTCCCCAGCCGCCGCCGCACCCGGCACCCAGGCCTGCCGCTCAGGGCACCGGCCCAGCGTTTCCCAAGCAGTATTCCGCTTGCCAGGTGTCATCCCAGGCGCTCACTTTCCGGAAACTAAACTGGAGCAGGGAAGGGGAGAGCTGAGAGCAGGATCTGGGGGCCACTGCTGAGACTTTCTCCGCTGGTGCGGCCAGAATGTCTGGGAATCTACCTTCTGCGTGCCCCTCCCTCAGGAAAGGCTAGTTAGACACTTTAGGGACACAGGACCCAGTTGGCTTAGTCCTGTGTGTGCCTGTGCAGGGCTTCCCTAAAGGGCAGGGTAGGTGGGTGCATGGGAGTCGAAGGTGAAAGAACATCGAGTTTAGACTCAGGCAGCTCGGTCTTTGGTCTGTGTCACTAGCAGCTGTGTGACCGGAGGATTAGCCTCTGTGCTGCGGTTTCCTCATCTTTAAATCCAGGGGTAGGTGATCCCCCAGGTGCCTCCAGATCTAAGTTTTTATAACTTTTCTTGCACTGATTTTAGGGACTTGGCCTCTTGCCATGTTAGACACTCAGGTACCAGGTTGCCAGATCGTAGGATAAGTATTAACCCAGCTAAGTCATTGTATCCACAGCTTTACCTCTGAGGAGGGAACAGGCCCAGCTCTGTATGGTGATCTCGGCTTGGAGGCAGCAGGATTTCCCCTACATCTGTCTCGTACTCCTCCCAGCCCCCAGCGGGGCAGAGCCTGCTTTGTTCAGAGCTTTGGTGGGAGGGAAAGAGGGGGCTGCCCAGGGCCCCCTGCCTGAGATCGGTGGAGGCCGTGTTGGTGAGGGTCTCATTAATAATCCCCACAGAATAATTCACAGCCTGTACTACATGGAGACCAAATATTCCCTGGACAGTATCTGAGCAGATTAGGCAGGCCAAACAACTTGTAAGTCCTTCAGAGAAAGATCAAGTTCCTCTCCAGGATTTTATCAGGTTTCTTCCACTAACCCAACTGCCCAGGAGGGAAAATATACCCTGACCTAGTGGTCAGCACAGCAGATCTGTGTGCACAGGGGCTGCATGGCACTGAAACTCACTAGAACCCTTCATGACCACATGGCAGCCCAGCCGCTGGACCATTGACAGAGTTCAAGGCCGATGAGCAATACACAGATGTGTGGACCACAGGGAGCTGACTCTCCAGCCTGGACCTCAGCATAGGGTGCAAGGGTAGGAACTCAGGAGTTAGACTCTGGGATCCAAACCTGGCCTAGCCTCTTCCTTGCAACGTGACCATAGCCCTGTTACAACCTCTTTTGTAAAGTAGGTGTGAAAATCCACCACTCTTAGGGTTGTTACAGGGATGAAAATTAAGTAAAGAATGAAAAGCATTTTGTTTAGCTCATAGCAAAGTGCTCAGTAAATTCTGGCCTGCTTGGGTGGCAGAGGGTCAGTCATTTCTCTTCTCTGGGTTTCGGTTTTCTCGTCTACGAAACGAGGCAACTGAACTAGAGAAACTCTTGGAGGGACCATATACTGCTGCCTTTTCTCTAACATAGCAGAGGAAGCTGTTCAAGTTTCCTTAAACGAAGAGGCTCTGCAGACAATTCATCAAACACACTGTTGGTGAGCACCTGCTGTAGGAGTCATGTATTCCAGCTCCCCAGCCGATTGACCACGGCTCAGGGGCAGATGCACAGGCTGGACAGGGACCTAGTGTTGTGGCCCGTCAGGCAGAGATGGACTAGGATACTCTCTCACTGCAGTTTGAACTAAAGGATGTGGAAAGTATGGATCATTAGCTGAGGCTGCTGAAACAAAGGGTTTGCAGTCTTGGGCTAGAGATGCCTGTAGAGGAATAGTTAAGGCTATTCACAAAGAGATTTTCTCCCCAATCAGGGTCTGGGTAGGATTGCATATCTCCACCCACCCTTACCCAGTGAAGTTTGATATGGTCATTTGATTTGCTTTGGCCAAGGAAGTGTGAGCAGAAATGACTTACCGTGGACATTTAAGAGTTAGCACATGCCCCACCATGTTTGTTTTTAAGATTGTTGCTGCTCTGTCATTCTGGGTTCCCAAGTGGCTATGATCGGCAGAACACCCCTCTGTCCCCTCAACTAACCCTCGGTGGGCATGTGGCAAGAGAGAGCTATAAACCTTTGCTACTTTAGGTCACTGAAATCTGGGGGTTGCTTGTTACTGAAGCATTAACTAGCTTTTCCTGACTAATATACCACAATAGGCCATGCATCAGCTAAGTTATGGGGAAGCAGAGAAGTCTGGTTATAGAAGGAGAATGGAGCAGACATAGCAAGATAAACAGAAGCACCATTGAGAAAAAAACTGTCAGATTATGACCAGATTTCAGTTCTAGGGGTTCTAATAATAACCCCTTTCCTTCCTGAGGTGACGTGAGAGAGCCTGTGTTCCACGGGAGCCTGTGCAACGTCCTTGGCCCTGAGGTTCCATGTGCACATGAATGTTCGTGGGATTTCCAGGAGGTCTTTCCCAGTGCCTGGCATTTAGTCATTTCTCAGTAAATGTTTGTTGAGTGATTGTTTATTGGCTACTAGCCATAAAAATAAGTAGAAGAAACAGTGTCTGGGAAGGAAAGATTTAAAAACTAGGCTCAAATGAATTATTTCAGTTCAAAATATAGAGTCTATGTTTTATTTTCTGAAGAATGAATATAAGTATTGTGATAGGGTAGCACAAACGTCCCATAAATGTTCATTGGATGACTTTTGTGTGCAAGGCATTTCACTAGACTTCATGGGATCAAGGAAGGTGGATAAGAGACATGATTTTTTTCCTCTAGCAAAAGTATTTATCTATATGTGTTGTGGGGTAAAACTCTCTCTCTGGGAGTCATTTAATGTATGTTTCCAACCCTGTTGCCATTGTCCCAGATGCTGCCTGGGCTCTGCTGTAGCTGTGAGGGTTCCACAGCTCAGGTGTCCTAGCAGAACTTTAACAGGCAATAGACTGCCCTCCCCCGTGTCCGAGCACCCAGGCCTGCCATACTACATTTCCCAATATTTGTTTAGAAAAGAGAGTCAGCACTCACTTAAATATATGCATCACGGCTGTTGGTTAGGTTAAAAAAAAAGCAGAACCTAACAAAAAGCTCCTCACATGATAGGCACACCTTGTTCAACAGCAAGAGCTCTACCTGTGCTCTGTGACTCCCCGGAGTCAACGGTATTGACTCAGGCAATTCAGGGAAAGTGAAGAATCTGTAATTAAACCAGAGACCATCGCTTCTCCACTGGATTCTGGAATGCAGCGTGTTATGCTCTGGGCTCCCTGGCCCACCGAGCAAGATGCAGCATGTTCTCTTCCTGTACAATACAAGAGAGTTTTTTGTCTCAGGGATTTGCGATACTACCGCAGGACCCCGGGGAAAATGTGCTCTGCTTCCAGGGAGGGTTTGGCACTCTGGGAAAGGTCTTCAGGCCATTGTGGAAGGCTTTCTCCATTGCTTAGTGACGCTCAGCTTGTTTTGACTCAGCTGTGAGGTCCTGAGTGCCCTTGCTACCTGGGGGGATTTGCACAGGCAAATGGTTCTCCCAGTCCCGAAAAAGGCAGTGCGTTTTCCTGCCTGACATCTCATAATTTTTTAAAGAGATTTTATTTTTTTATTTTTAGAGAGAGGGGAAAGGAGGGAGAACGAGAGGACGAGAAACATCGGGGTGTGAGAGATACACTGGTCGGTTGCCTCTCACACACCTCCAATCGGACGCCCCCAACCGCGGCCTTGGCCCACGGCCCTGACGTGTCCTCTGACCAGGAATCAAACCGGCAATCTTTCGCTTTGCAGATGAGGCCCCACCAACTGCGCTGCGCCGGGCAGGGCTGACATCTCATCTTCTGTCTCTCAGCCATAGCAGCTGTGTGGAGATTCAGTCACCCCGACGTGCGGTGGAGCTTAGCTGCCTGAAGAATGGTGGTATTGCCATTGTGTGCAAAGTTTCAAGAGCACTTTCAAGTCCGTTACCACCTCACAACCTCTATGACAGCACCAGGATGAGTGCAGTTATTCACACTTTATAACTGAGGAAACCAAGAGCAGTGACTGGCTCAAGATCCCCCAGCTGGGAGGTGGCAGCGCAGGGACAAGAGCGAGGGTGTCCCGATTCCCAGCCACGGTGCTCTTTTCATTAGCCACTCCCCAGCCTGTTTTTACATTAATGTTTGATTTTGTATTTAAAAGAACACATTATAAAGTGAAGGGGGGGGAAGCGGCCGCCAGAGGTCTTTTCTATATACGAACATGGTTAAAAGATGAGAGCAACGAGGCTGGGACAGATAGGGTGTCTGGTCCTGCAGGGGCCGGCCTAGCGCTGCATCCCAGGCCACAAAGCCCCCCCCCCACACTCGGCTGATGGGAGAACCTGGTGAGAAAGTGTGGTTGGGCCAAGGAAACCTTTCCTGCTCTTGTGTTCATGGCCCAAAATGGGACAAAAAGGACATCTTCACAAAGACAGAAAGGCAGGCATGTTAATTTTGTTCCTAGTAGCTGCAAGGGAGAGTTTGAGGTAATCATTAGAAATCTATGCCTGCTTCTCTCAAAACCCCTGGGTTGGCAAAGGAATGAGCGCCACTAATGGATCCTGGCAGTCCATTTGGGGGGAGATGAAGATAAATGATGTGGTCAGGACCGCGTGTAGCGCCTCCTCAGGACACAGCCCGTGCAGAAAGGAGAGCATCCCCAGGCTGTGCAGTCCAGACACCTGAGCCAGCCTCAGGGGCCACATCCCAACTTTGGAATGGTTTTAATCATTACTTCCCGGCAAATCCCACATTCTTTTTGTATTGGAGGCCACCTGTTCATTTTTATGTTTTTATACTTGGTTCTCAAGTTTCCAGTGATGTCCTTAACAGGAACACATGTAAAAGTGACCTCTGCAGAGTTCCAAGTGGTGAGCGGAGCTCCCCACTCTTGCTGTGTGGACCGTGAAACCTGATGCAAAACACCTGAGGAGGCTCTGGGGACCACTGTGTGAGGAAGATTCAATATGGTGACTTCCGATATTTTGGTCCTGCACCCATACCATACCTGTTGCCAAAAGTTTAATTTTCGGTTGCTGCTCTCTGGTTTGGAGGACTGTGGGTGGGCCCAGGTTACTGAAAATAGGCAGTGGGCGCCCTTGCTTTTTGAAAAGACCCTCTTTCGGCTGACCAGCAAAACCCTTCTTCCCAAGTGCTTTCTACTGGGACCCAGGCTTTGCCTTCAGAGAGCCTGTTTTCTTTTTCTTAATTGTTAAATGTATTGGGAGTGATAACATTGGTTAATAACATTATATAATTTTCAGGTGTATGACGTTATAATTTGACATCTGTGTACTCTACTGTGTGCACATTACCCGAAGTCTAGTTTCCTCCGTTACCATGTGTTTGTGCCCACTTTACCTGCTTCGATCTCCCCTGAGGACCACCGTTGTCTGTATCTATTGTTTCTTGATTTAGTAGAAATTGCTGTTTCTCAATAGAAAGGCTTCTTTGAGTATGTTTTCTCCAGAGGACTCTTTCTACCTCAGTAACTTCAGTAGAGAAGGGAGTGGGACCTTTCCTACTGCGTGAGGCAGGGGAAACTCTCTGTTCTTCTCTGAGGTCCGGCTGCTCAAGGAGGGAGCTCCAGGCCACTGGCAGAGTTCCAGAAGAGGCTGGGTATTTTTAGCATGGCCTTCTTTCCTTACCAGCACCTGCCATGATCTGTAACCCAAGGGGCTACTTAAATGCCAGCGAGATGACTGAGGACAAGGCAGCCTGAGCTAACATCCCAAAATACCACCCAAGGGAGGCTTTTCTTGAGGGAGTCATTTCATTACTAGCTCTGGTCCTTTTCTTATTCTTATTTCCCCTCAAACCACGGAGCTGTTACAGATCCTGGCTGAGAGGTGTGGCATCTGCCTTGGGAAGAGGTTGGAGAAAACCACTGGGTCTGTGTCCCTCGATGCCAGATAGTTTTGTTATGTGGATTCTGCTCTTGGCTCCCCACTTCAGTCTTTCCCTCTGCTGTCCATGCCAGGAGGAAGCAGCGAGAGAATGTCTACACCTCTTTCCCCGCAGTAACACCTTCTTTTGATATCCATAACGACATACGCAGATGAGAAACAAAGCGCAGCAAATGGTCCAGCTCAGACTACAGTCACGGGCATGCAGATGTCTTTCTCCTGGAGGGTATAACTCACTCAATTCACTATCCTCTGACGAGGGGACAAGCTGGAAATAGAAATATGTTCTTGAGAAGCCCAATACATTTGTAGAGGACAGATGCACCATGGGTCACGTAGGATAATGAGAGTGTCTTAGGATGTCTCTAATCCTGGAGCTTGACATCAGCCCCTCTTATCCATTGCATTCCTCGGTGCTGCTGTCAGGCGTGCAGCGCAGGGCTGATGCATTCTAGGCCCCCCCGCCCCCACATGCTGTGGAGATTTTTATGTGCCTCTGGTAATTTCTCTGGCTACTCTATATTCTCACAAATGCCCTGAAAGCCTTGGTTATGAAGTTAGCAGCTTATTTCAAAAGGGACTGAAGCAGAACTTAAATATTTAAATGGGTTTTGTGCCCTTTAATGTGGTCAGTTCTCATTTAGTGGAGTGGAAAATGCAAGCAGTCCCTCATACAGTGATACAATGTAGTACAAATTATATGTATGACATAGAATGCATAGTGTATACATATATAACATATACATATACACATACAAGCAAAAAAATTGAGAAGTTACACATCAGTCTGATTACTCAGTTCACTTCCTCTGAGGATGTAGGAAGGGAAATAGGATTGAATATGGTAGTCAAAAGAAAGTGTGGCCACATCTTTAAGGCTTACTTTTTGTAAGTAGAGTATTTTTATGAATTATATAATGAAAGTGCTAGCAATCTCTTATTTTTATTTGCCACAATTTAAAAATATACTCCCGAGTGTCTTACAGAAAGTTCTGGAGAGCTTGTAATTGTCTGAAGTTCACTTTGGTGTGTACACTACTCAAAGCCACATAGCAATTAAAGACCAATTAAAAAATAAAGTGGTTGATTTCCTCCAGGGTGCCTAACTGTTTTTTTAAAGTATCTATTATTTGTGAGGCATAACACTGGGCACCAGACATCTAACAAGCACCCCAGCATTCTGGCCTTCTGTGAGATCCTTTATTTCTAAGTCATTGCCTGTGGCAAACTCACAATGTTAAGCTACTCACTGGCACTGCCTTACTGCTCTTTTACAGCCACCCAATAAAATTAGTTTCATTGCTTTACTGTCCTGTGTTTGCACCAAAAGCAACATGCCCCCAGATCAATCCCTCTATCACATTTGCTGCACCTGGCTCCTGACGACCAGTAGATGTTTCCAAAGTGCCAACCTACCTTCATAGGACTTTACTCATGAGACAAAATTAGAAAAAAAAGTGCTGGAGTCTAAGGGAAAGGAAATAGAGGCTGCAAGTGTGGAGCTCAAAAATACCTTTGGGAATACTAAAATAAAAGAACATACAGCAAAATACTGATTATGGTTTTCTCAGATGGTAGAATTATGAGATGTTTCTGAAAAACGTTTTGTAGTTTCCAAAGTTTCAAAAATGAACATGTTTTACTATTATAATAATAAATTAATAAACATTCAAAAACTCCTTTAACCGTCAGCAACAACGTAAATATGAGGCGTCCCAAAGGGATAATTTTGAAAGAGAGAGGCATATGGCTCTGAATTGCCCATTAGGTCATGTTCTGCATGTTTCCTATTTCACAATCGTGGGCTATTTGTGTACATGTTTTGATGCCTCTCCTACCACGGACACTCCTTGAGTATTGCCCCCTCCCCACCAGAACCCAGCTTAGGACGCCCATATTCTTACACCACAAGTAATAACAGCAGTGGACTCTCACTAACCAGGCCTGAGCAAGGCTATGAGTTGGCCCCAATTCAGACAGGCTCTCACCTTCTTGACCACTAGACTATATCAGTCCCCCCAGGGCTTGATGGGAATAGACCTACACCACATGTTTACTGAGTGAACAGATATTCCCCATGTACATGAGAAATTAGTGGTACAGAAAGCAGATTTCTAAAATGTTATTTGGAATAGCCTCAAACCTCTGTAAATTTGTAGGAAGAAAGCTAATAGAATATGTGCAAGACCTCTACACTCAAAACTGTAACATATTATTCAATAAAATTAAAGGAGACCCAAATACAGAGAGTGAGCATGTTCCTGCATTGGAAGCCTCAATATTGTGAAGATGTCATTCCTCCCTAAATTAAATCCATATTGAGTAAATTTCAAAAAAAAAATTACAGTTGTAATATCTTGTAGTTGCACATCACTGATAGCAATAGGGAAGCCAGCAGCCAGGGAAGAGAGAAAGCAAAGGTCACTGAAGCCTGTCTTCAGCTCTCTCTCTCATCCTCAGCCTTGAAGTCTGAGCAAGGACAGTGAGCTCCTGCTGCAAGGGATGTACTTGCCCCCGGTGTGAGGTCAGCCTGGCAGTGTTACTGACGTCTTCCTCTCCCCCGGGGAAGCCGGTGTAGTTGTGACTTCTCAGGCATCAACCAAACTCAGGGTGGGTTTGCCTCTCAGGGTCATCACTTTTTCTGGGTGCTTGCCAAGCTGGTGAACCTGGGCTCCTGAGTATTGCCAGAGACCCAGAGAAGCCCTGAGAAGTAACAGCATAGTCACTGAGCACACCTGGTCCAGTGCAAGGCCAGGCCACATTCCAGCTCCCTGTCCAACCCAACAGCCAAGTGGATCCAGTTTCAGAAGTCAACATCAGGATGTAGATTGCCTTGTTTGAGGGTAAAGTTGCCTTCTTAAGCTTTGGAGTCACCAGGCTAGAGCCTGAGTAGGAATGAAGGCCCTTAATCTCTCCTAGCCTCCGTTTCTCCTTCTGCAAACTAAAGAGAATAATACGAGGACTAAGTGTGATACCAGAACCACTGTGTCTGCCCCTTTCTAGTAACATTTGGGAAAATGACCTGCAAATTATTATCTCCTATTTAGCCCTTGAAACAAAAAAGCTCACTTGCCTTACTACCACATACAAGGTCTGTCTGGAAAAAGTACAGTCATTGTTAATATAATAAGATCAGTTTGCACGACATCGATGTAACCTGGCAACCAAGGAGGGTGGACTGGAATGTGCATGTGTGAACAATGACAACTTCACTGTACCAGTCAGTGGGGGCAGTAGACACCACTGAGTGAGCATGTGCACTGTGTGGCTATTGCATCCTAAATGACTAAGCAAGCAGAGCAATGACTCTGCATCAAATTTTACATTAAGCTTGAACATTCTTCCATGGAAAGTATTTGGGTGATTCAGAAGGCTGCAGCTGTAGGCAACTGGTGATTGACAGCTTCATCACAACAATGTGCCCACCCATGCATCACGTGTTGTGCAGAGTTTTTTGCAAAACATCAAATCACCCAGGTGACTCAACCCTCCTACAGCCTGAATTTGGCAGCCTGTGACTTCTGGCTTTTCCCCCAATCTAAAATAATCTTTGAAAGGGAAGAGATTTCAGACCACCAATGAGATCCAGGAAAATATGTCAGGGCAGCTGATGGCCATGGGGAGAACTGTGTGAGGTCCCAAGGTACCTACTTTGAACGGGACTGAGGCAGCATTGTCCTGTGTATAATGTTTCTTGTATCTCGTATCTTCTTCAACAAATATCTGTTTTTCATATTACATGGCTGTGTACCTTCTGAACAGACCTTGTATGTCTTCAGTACAACCCACTGATGAATGAAATGAGACATTTCTTGTCTTATATTTCACACAGAGGAATCAAGGATACATACTTCTGTTTGTACCTTTCTGGGGAGTTGGAAAGTGCTGTTTTAAAAGTATAGGCTTTGAAATTAGGCCAACCCAATTTGCCATTTATTAGCTGTGTGACATTAGCCAAATCACTAAACCTCTCTGTGCTTCGGTTTCCTCATCTGAAAAATGAGAATACCTAATAGTACCCATTTCATTAGGTTGTTGAAAATTGAGCTATTTAATGAATGTAAACCACAATGCCTTCCATGTAGAAAGTTTCAATAAATATTACTTTAATTATAACTTTATCAAAAGGTCCAAAGCATGTGAACATGTGCACACACACACAGACACACGTGTGTTAGTGAGTCTGTGTATAAAACATTAGCCCAAACCATTATTATCACACCGTTTGGGGTTGTCTTCTTGGCAATGAGCTCTTTTCTACCCCAAAACTCTCTTCACAGAACAAGCCTGCTCTTCTGTGAGTTGATCCCCTGATCCCTATTCTCTTCTAGGCCACGTTAAATTTTTATTTTAACCGGATATCTCTTGTGTGAAAATTCTAGGCAGGTGGGACCTTGAAGCCCTGTCAGGGCTGTATCAGGTGGGCTCTGGGTGGGTCAAGTTAAGACCTGACCCTCGTCTTATTTTTAAACTTTTTATTGACATGTCCCATGCATACGGCGAAGTACACACATATATCATACACATGTGGCTCACAGAACTCTCACAACCTCAATAGACCCATGTAACTAGTGCCCAGAGTGAGATTCAGAACATTCCAGAGGCCTCCTATGCCCCCATGATGCACCATCTCCCTAAAAGTAACCACTACCCTGTCTCCTGCTTTTGAACTTTATGTAAATCCGGTCCCTGATTTTGAGCAGCCCGTTGCATATTTGTTTCTCCCTCAATCTACACTGCGATTAGGTCTCCATCTGTTCCTGGTTATTAACTCAGGTGCCAACAAACTTTTTCCAGTAGCAGCCACGTGCAAGGCACTGTGTTCATTAACTAAAGCAATGAGATAAAAGAAGGTCAGTGTCTTGGGTGAGTGTGTTTTAAAAACTTTCTCATGTGGAGCTGCCTCCTCGAGCTGTTTCTCTCTGTCATGAGGTCCAAGTTTCCCGTGGTCTCTCTCTCTCGTCAGGCTTCCACTCTGTAGCTCACGCGTGAAAGTGAGTCTTCCTGGGTGAAGACCCCAACAGAAACCTACCAGTGTATTTGATTTCTAATTCCCTAATCCCAGGAAAGAGTATAGGGGCTGGCCTGGCTTGGTTCACTCTTGGTCATGTCAACTATGACTGGAGGGGTAGGGACACAGGAGGCCAGAAGGCTGTGCACCTCCAACCCCTGTCTCCCCAAAGAGGGGTGCTGCTGAGGAAGGGGTGGGGCATGTCTTGAGGCTGTCAGCAAGGACTGTGGTCCACATTGGCCCCTTCCAGCTCTGTGATTTCCTTTTCTTTTCAGAGTCAATCCTTGACCTAAAGTCTAAGCTGACTTAGCCACCCTCTGAACCAAACTTGAACTGAAGTAATTAGATAATATGGCTCCTGGAGGACTAGGGCCAATGCTCCCCCAACTGCCATTAGAGGGGCGTTTCCTACTCACACGCAACAGCCAGCCGCTCTGGATGGTGGTTCTTCTACCTCGTTCTGAGAATCAGCTGTGGTTTTATAGACACACATACTCTGCAGTTCCTCCCCCTGAGGGAGGGGCGTGTCCCACCACAGCACAGACCTGGCCCCTGAAAACTAATTTCCTGGACTCGGGGACCACCAACTGTTTGTGATGATGATGATTATTACAGAGCGTTGAAATTCCTGCCTGGATTCCAAAAGTCACCCTGAATCCTGCACAATCCTGTGGTCAGAGAGCAGACCTGCCGCTGGGTCTACAGTCCCAGCTCCGCTTATATTGTGCGGGGCAGAGACAGAGGCAGGGGCCTGGGCTCGGTTCGCTTCACATCTGTGAGCCCTTTTAATTCTCACTGCAAATCAAGAGGGAGACACTCTTACTTCTCCTCGTTTTTATGAATGCGCAATCTGAGTCAGAGGGCGGTTAAGTGTAACACAAGCAAAGCCCATGATCACTGACACAGTGCTCTTGTTATTTCATGTACAGCATGAGAAACCCCATTTTATGGACGAGGCTCCCGGTTTTGCACAGGTCCTCAGGGGCGGAGGTTGGACGTAGACTCGGAGCTCTGACTCTCATCCCCTAAGGCGAACCCACAGGTAGTTGTAATAAGAAGCAGATGGTGAAGAATGCCTTTAGCGTATCCAGGTGAAATTCTGGGGTATTTCAGAGCCCGGAGAGCTCATCTGCAGATGGAAGAAACTGAGAAAAAACTGAAGAAGGAGGTGACTTTGGGAGCTATTTCTTGTAGATGGGCAGCATTGGACAAGCATGACTTGAGGGAAGGGCATTGTGGAAGGGTTCAATGACATGAGCCAAAGCCTGGGAGGCAGAGGATTCGGGAAATAGTAGGGAGCCTTTGATGTGCTGGGGAGACTGGTGGGCAGACTGGGAGATGAGACTGGAAAACCAGGGTGCCTCTCACCTGGGCCATGGTCATTGTCTCCTCGATAGGCTGGAGCAGATGGGATGGTGGGATGACAACCCACAGGTAGAGGCCTGTGACCTCAGAATCCCCCGACCGAGTTTCCTCGTCTTCACTGGGTACCTGCAGTTAGGGACAGAATGGGGGCAGAGTTGGGCACCACAGTATTTACAAGTGCTGGGAGAACTTACACGTTCTTCTCTAAAAGAAGGAATAATAAAACTTTTATAGACTCTTACAGAGTCCGTTGCCCTGTAAGGTGGAGTGTGTGTGTGTTGGGAACTTTGCAGGTCAGAGCAGGTAGGGAGCAAGCTGGCCAGCGGGTAACAGCTGGGCACGGCCTCCTCTGGCCTCATGTTAGTTTCCACCTCTGGAGGCATGGCTTATGGGAGGGCAGCATCTCTCTCTGAGCCTCAGTTTCCTTAGCTACAAAATGGGAGATTATAATATCTACCGCTCACAACTGCTGCAGGAGTCCAATGAGATGTGCCAGTGTGTCTTGTGACATTACTTTCATTGTTATTTTATACTATTATTTAAAAAAGATTTTATTTATTTATTTTTAGAGAGGGGAAGGGAGGGAGAAAGACAGCATCAATGTGCGAGAGATACATTGATTGGTTGCCTCTCATGTGCCCCCAACTGGGGACCTGGCCCTCAACCCAGGCATGTGCCCTGACTAGGAATCGAACCAGTGAACCTTGGTTCACAGGCCAGCGCTCAATCCATTGAGCCATGCCAGCCAGGGCTATTTTGTACTATTACTAAACTTAAACTTTCTTGTGGGTGCATACCTTCCCAACTAGAAAATAAGTCTTTAGGATAGAGGTCATGTCATTGATTTCTTTAAATCTTTAGCAGTGCCAAACAAACACGCAACAAATCGTTTCAACAAACAAAACAGATGAATTCTTAGTAAGGTATATTTGCTCATGGCACCAGCCAGTCCCTGGGTGTAGTTTTCTGGAGCCTCGCTGTCCTTCCTGAAATCGTAATGAGCCAGACCTCAGTGAGCTGAGAGCTGACAGCAGCAAGACGAGCATCACACAGCCCCTGTTACTCAACAACAAAGCTGCATGGAGCTCCTGCTGTGTGCTGGCCATGAGTGAGTTCTGTTACATTGGTCCTTCTGCTTTAAAGAAACAGATTGTTTTAGAATCAAGAACATGCAATGTGTTTAGGTGATCATAAATTAATGATGTTAATTTTCAATAACAATCAAGTTATTGAAAAAAACGAGGGTCTTGTCCTTTCTGCTGCAGCAGGCACATCAGCAGCATGGAGTTAATGCTCCCTTGAGCCTCCCTGGAGAGGGCAGCCAGCCCTCCCGACCCTGAGTCCTGCATGCTTGCTTTGGGGGTGTTGGGGGCGGGGAGGCGGGCGCTGGTGATGAACAGCTTTTTTGTGTGTGTGATTCCAGGAGTGAGAAGAATAGCTCCTGGGATTTTCTGGGAAGGTCCAGACCCAGCTGGAAGGAAGGCCTGATTGCCCTGGAGGAGAAAGGGTCAGGGGTTTGGAGCCTGGGGGAGGGAGAGGATGGGAGACCTTCATCAGTCCTGGGGGTGGCGGGACCCAGGGCAGGATGGCCACCTGGATTCTTAAGGACCATGGCACAAACACCACACCCAGGGAGCTCTGGATCTCTCCCACGGCTGAGCCTGGCATGGTAGTCATGGATGTGTTTGTGAAGCAATCCATCTTTGAGTGGACTCTACAAGTATGGACCAGGGACTCCAACAGTGACCATGCTGGACCACAACTAGAGGACTTGCCTCTATTTCTCATGGGTCATGAAAGCTCCAGAGAGAGGGCAAGAAAGCCACAAGAAATAACCAACATGGGACTTCATCCTGAGCTTGTTTTGTGAGGAACTGGAGCCCGATTTGATTTAATTCAAAAACATTTCCAATAGCAAATATTCTTACCGCTCAAGTGAGGCACAAAGATCCACGCCAATCCCGCTAACAGTGAGGAGCGCTGTGTAGAGAAATTGCTGCAGAAAAACTCTCCCAGGGCCTGAGTGTGGTGTGTTGAGGGTGGCAGGGGAGGGCAGAGGTTGACATGGAAGAGCTTGGTGCCGGTCTGCATAATCTTTGGGTGATACACATTTTGGAGAATTTAGTTTTGGGACGAATGCCTGGAAAATTTGTCTTTGGTATATTTGAAAAACTAGGAGATGCCACAGGTAGTCTCTACAGAGCTAGGAGGGAATTCGGATTTGAATTTGTCATTTCACGTTGTTATACTTTTGTGGTTCGGGTATCAGCTTTAGGAGAGGCAAGGCTCTTTTGGGAATTGACGGCCCTATTTAGGAAATGACGGTTTTATTTTGGTCACTCTGTATTTTGTTTCCATTTGCTTATCCCCAGAGCTCCTGTGCTAAGTCTTTTTTTCCAGTGAAGTTTCCTGCCTGGACTCTATGTTGGAATTTCACAATTCGGTGTCATCAGTAGATTTTCATTGCCACCTGTTTTGGTGACATTGTTTATATCCCCAGTAGCCCAGACACCACAAAAGGGAAAACTGTAAAGGTATAGTATAGAAGAGACAGCTTCCACTAAAATTTTGATTTAGAAGGATGGTGGCACAGCATCCTCATCCCAAATCAATATCAGTTCAGACTTAGGAGTCATAAATCTTGGAGGTGAAACTGGTAGGAGCTTATCAGAGGGAGGGGTGCCTAGCCAGGTGCTGGGTGAGGGGCAAGGGTGTTCCTTAGGGCCACACCAAAGCTCAAGGATGCTTTGCCAGACCTAGCCTGAAAATCACACTGGGAAGGAGGTCAAAGCTGAAACCAAGGGGCCCCTAGCAGGTGTCAAATCCAAAGGGCTAAGGCAGAAGAGGGGAAGCAGAAAAGTAAGAGCAGAGTTGGAGAAAGAGGTTGGGCTGCAGAATCAGGACCGGGTGTGTGAAGGGACTCAGGTACTAGGGCACCCTTGACACCCAGTGACTGGGTCACTCTGCAGAGGAAAGTGCTGAGTCCTTAGGGGCTAGCTGGGATGAACACTCCCTCAAGAATCTACAGACTCACCTTCACGTCTGTCTGCTTTTCTGAACTATCTTGCTGTCTAGACTTTGCTATGACTGGCTGAATCCACCTATGTGCCTGAGACTCCATCTCAAAGTGGCCAGGGCGAAGGATGCACAGAGAATATACGAGTGTCCACTTGGCCACCGGTCACTAACAAGAACAAAAAACCAATTTTGATGGAGGGTCAGAGGTTGAAATCAGCAAGCATTTCAACTCATGGCTTGCTTTATGCCTCTTGCCTCGCTCCATTCTGGGGAAACAGATCTGACAGCACATACCACCCAGAGCCCTCTTCCAAGTTGCAGACAGATCTGATTTCTGCCCACTTCACCGGGCGGGGCCTCTTCAGCTGTCTCCTCTGCACATTGTGCTGTGCTCTGGGCTCCTGGTCAAGTAGATCTCAGACAGAAGCAATGGAAGAGGGCTGGAGCTGTAGCTCTTCTGGCCCTCACTGTGTCAGCTGGTCCTTGCTGGACCCCTCAGCTCCACCTGGGCCTGTGCTCCAGGTGGGGGCTTCTGGCTTGTTTACCATTTCTACCTTGATTCTCTAAGCCTCTGAGACCTGGGTCCTCAATCTTGCCCTACCATGCTCCCACCTAGCAATCATCTCTTGGTCTGAAGTCTTGCCCTGGAGTACCTGTCCTTTGTCCTTCCCTCAAATTATGCTTGACCAATACTTTCCTCCCTTCAATCCAGACTCTCCAGCCCAGATCTGCCTGAATGTCATGCTCTGAAGAGCCACTGGGATGTCCCCTGGTTAGCCCCAGTCCTTCCTTCGGCCAGCCTGTCACTAAGACCATCCTTGACTACCTGCTCTGCCTTGGCGGGTCTCTCTGTGTCTTGGCCAGCCTCTTGTAACCTATCCCCTGCCCTTTATGCCTCAGCTGTGCTCAGAGGTTCTAAAACCGTTAATCTAACAGCCAACTAGGAATTCTTTCCAGAGCGCTGACTATATAGTTGGCGGTATGGGAGCAAGTGTCCTCAAGTATTGATAAATGACAACTGAGAGGCAGCAGACATCGGTTTGTAGCAATCTGAGACCAAACGTGGAATTATCTTGACTTACCCTTTTGGAAGAATTATTTGACCAAATGTATTAGTTATTTAATGCTGTGTAACAAATTACCTTAAAGCAAAAATTTATTATCTCACATTTCCACGAGTCAGGTTTTTAGCTCGGCAGCCGTGGCTTGGGGTTTCTCATGAGGTTGCAGTTGAGATGCCAGCTGGACTGTGGCGATCTGGTTTGCTTGTGCCGGAGGCCTTACTTACAAAGTGAAGCACATCTGGCAGTTTGGTGCTGGGGCTGAGAGAATGCCACATTTCACCCTACAAGGCTTTACTTAGCTACACGAATGTCCCCATGACGTTGTGGCTGGCTCGCTCTGAGAACAAGTAATCCAAGAGACAAAGGATGAAGCAACAGTGTATTTTATGATCTAACCTTGGAAGTCACAGACCGTCATTTCTGCCATATTCTGTTGGTCACGGAGGTCAAAGTCAGTGTGGCAGACACAACGCAAGGGCCAGATTATAGGAGGCAAGGATCGTTAGGCACCATCTTGGAGACTGATCACCACACAAAGAACCACTCAACTTAAAGACCAGGAAGAAAATCAGTTTATACATTAAAAAGATAATAACTGTTTAATGCTTCATCTCCAGTGTTGGAACATTGCCAACATAGAGTAGATACTCAGTAAGCATCGAATGCATGATGAAAGTGGATGCATGAGTGAGTGAACAATACAGATTACCTTCAGGAAATGCTATGTAGTTTACAAAGTCCGTATCTAGACCTTATACAATTTGAGCCTCACCTCTGTGAGGGAGATAGGGAGAGTATTGTTAGTACTACTTTATAGAAGTGTCAATAGTATTATTGATACTACTTTATTTCAGACACGTAAAGCATGGCACAGTCATGCAGCCCTGAATCTGACACTCCTCCCCCTGGTCCACTCCTGTCCCACGACCATGCTGAGACTGCAGAGCGCGAGTCCAGGCCTACAGGCTGCAAGGTGGGCGACTTAAAGCCGAGGTGAGGCGGAGACAGGGAGACTGGGCTACCCCCTTGACGGTGCACAGGGCTGACTTCCTGTGAACCAGGTGACGCGCGGCCTCTCACGTGCAGGGGCCTTCCTAGGGCAATCCCAAACGTTTTGGCAAGTGAAGACCATTTATCTGTGACTTCATTCAGCAAACTGCAACAAATTCTAGAAGAGGGTAACCAGCTGGTCAACAACACTCATAGTCGTTCGTGACAATGCAGCTGCAAGTGTCTGTAGCAGCCTGTCGGTTCTCCGAGTAGGTGCCACATGCAGCTGGTTCCCTGAACCCCTGGAAGCCTCTGTTCTGTGATAGCCGAAGTTGTTGACAGTTTCAGTGTTTCCCAGTGGTTACATTGTCCCTTTTTAGGTCTGTCTCGCAGGTGGCATATTTTAAATACAGATACTAACTCCGATTCTTCCTTAAGGAAGCTAATTTTTCTTCCGCTAAGTAACAGAAAACTCAGATAAAAATTTCTAGATTATGAAATTGATGAAAGGGGCATAAATTATTCTGATATCAAGAAACAAACTGTAACGACCTATTTCAGTGTCAAAAGCAGTAATTCATTAAGATAATAAATTCATTGAAGATAATAAATAGTTTCTTGGGTGGTTGATAATCTCACCTCTAGGGAGGGGGCTTATCTGGGTAAGGGGAGGCTTCCTGCGGAAGTTAGGGTTCCCCCTTAGTCCAGGGCCTGTGGGGCACAGCTCCTCACAGCCATGCCCAGGCAGGGGCCCCAGTGAGCTTGGGCTTCCGCAGGCTCACGACCATCCAGCTCCTCCTATGACCCATGTGACCCAGTCTCTCACTAATGAGCCTGCTGGGAATTCTTAGGCATGAGCAAATAAAGGAACCCAGGAGAAAAAAATTCTGTATTTATTTAAAATAAATATTTGTTCCCTCTGAGGCCTCCACCCTTTTTCACTTTCAGAAGAATCTTTGTCTCTGGATTAGTCCAGCTGAAGTTATTTTTCTCACCATCTGTAAGGGGGATTTTCCATTTTTCCAACAAGAAAATAACCCTTGGGCCAAAGGAGCTGTGAAAATGTTTAGTCTCCAGAAAGGCATGCAGACTCTGCCTGCAGCTCAACTTTGGAGAGTGCCATGTGTCATTTTCCTCCCTCGCCCTTCCTTTGCATGCCCAGCATCACGTTTCTGGCCCCCACAATTTATGATAACTGTTCTTTGGGATGTCGTGGAGAGATTTATGGGGACGGAGAGGGGGATGCTGCTGGAATGCCATACAATTGTCCAAACGGTGGTGTGGATGGTGAATGGATGCCAGGCCTGGAAACTGGAGAGCTGGTTCTAGTCTCAGTTTCTTTGCTAGGTGACCATGGGCTAGTCATTTCCTCACCTCATGCCTCAGTTTCCCCAGTTATAAGAGTGTGATGAACTAGAGGATCTCCTTTCCAGGTTTAATGATTTATGTGAGTTACCATGGAAGGGGGCAGGGTGAGGCCAGGCTCAGGAGGACAGTGGCTGGAGCTATCAGTTGAGGCAGTCCAGGAAACCAGGTAAATAGTCAGGTACCCGAGGCAGTCAGGGGCCAAGGTCAAAGCAAGAGTGAGGCACTGAGCAGTATATACATAGCAGCCGCTGAAACAGCTTGTCACTGCGGCCCCTCCTGTCCCAGCCAGGGTGCCTTTCACGTGCCTCCTGCTGAGCCAGGTGCCGTGGCGGAGGCTCCACACCTGGCCAACCTGCTGTCTGCTCAGGAGGGGTCACGGCAGAGATACGTAAGTGTGGCTGGAGTGGGCAGTGAACCCACCCAGTGTGTCCACGTGACGGCACCCTTACACAGACAGATACGCAAACAGCCCACTGAAATGGAATGACAAAACAGAAAGTGTAATGAATTCCGATCAACTTCAGAAATCAACGTGACTTAGATAAAAATTACTTAATTCTTTGAAAATGTAATTAAATCCTTAAAACAATTTTATAGAAACAAAACTGGGACAGCACCATCCTGGCTTTCAGTGTCCTCCTGTGGTTGACACATAAAGAATTAGCATTGTGCTTCCCCTGCGATATGGAAATGCCTGAAAATACAAATTAAAAGTACTATGGTTTGTTTGCTGCTGTAAAATATTCCCTAGTCACAGTGTCACTGTTTGAACACTGAATTAATGTGTGAGCATCTCCAGAGCCACACATCAGAACACAGAAGCGAGAAACAGACATTCAGCATTATTTGAAAAGGACAGTTCATTTTGCATGACTGTTGCATTCACCTCTGAGAGGAGGAATATACGCTCATTAATCTGTCTTTGCTCTTCTCCAAGTCGTCTGCTGCTCTAATCCTGTCCACCCTCTGAAGGAAGGGGACCATTTCCAGCCTTGGCAGCAGCACAACCCACGGAACTTCACGACATTTGGATACAGTTTCCTGTTGATCCATAGACACAGGGCAAGGGATGCGGAGCAGCGTTTCCCTGGGGCTTACGTGGGGTTGCCCGTGAGTGCAGTGGTTAGGGCTGCGGGCTGCGCTCTGGATTCTGAGTGACAGAGCACTCTCATGGGCTTTGAGACAGTGACTTACTCTGCGCTCGTAATATGTGATCCCTAGTGAAACAAGGGCTCCAAGAAGGGGTTCCTTGCCTGGATCTTGCCCAGATGATGGCCAGCTCAGTCAGTAAACGCCAATGTGGGTAGCGGATGGCTCAAGGTTTCAGAGTAGAAATTAAGTTGAATCATAAAGTTCTTTAAAAAAAAAGATTTTATTTATTTATTTTTAGAGAGAAGGGAAGGGAGGGAATCACCAATGTGTGAGAGAAACATCAGTTGGCTACCTCTCTCATGCCCCCAACCAGGAACCTGGTCCACAGCCCAGGCATGTGCCCCCACCGGGAACTGAACCAGCGACCCTTCAGTCTGCAGGACGACGCCCAACCAACCGAGCCACAGCAGCCAGGGCTAAAGTTCTGTTCCTGAATGTTCCTTGGTGCAGCTTTCACTAATCTCTCTTCCTCCCTTCTAGACAGAAATAATCATCACCCTTTGAACCGCTCCTATGTACATATTCTCATTCCAAGTGTCACATTGTAACGTGTTATTTAAAAGCAGCTTTAACATTTGCTTCCCTGACAAGGTTAAAACCTTGAGAGTCAAGTTGGCAGTGCTTTGGAGGCAGACACCCCTGAGTCTGAACCTGGCCTCATCACCTCCCAGGTGGGTGACTTTGGAAGCTTCATAAAATGCCTAAGCCTCAGTGAGCCACCTGAAAATGGGGGTAGAGACATGCCCCTCTCACCTGGTTGTTCTATGGCTTACTTACGATAGTATCTGTACAATGACTAGCACAGTGTTAGCTGTTGTAATTATTCCGTCGTTAATCGCTCATCAGACATGCAAACCAAAGCGTCTCCGTGTCCTGCCTCACAGCGCTGACACGCAGGCACGCCAGGCAGCGCACGCGAGGGCACTTGCAAGGGTCTTGCAAGGAGACGCTGCCGTGAGGTCCATTTCTGACTTAAAAGGGACACTAAGTGAGTGGAGGGCCTGCACATCTTTGAGCCAACTGGGAGGGGGGAAGGGTTAAGGAATCCGTCTAAACTGAAAGAATCCTGCAACAAATGAGATGTTGATCTGCAGTTGTCGTTCTCCTGGAGGGTGACGCTCTCTGGCAAATATTTCCTGTACTAATGGGGTGGTGGTGATGGCTCTGTGTGGAAGCAGCTCTCATCAAAAGCTCAGGAGCCGGAGATGGAGTGTAACTCGAGACCTTGCTCTGGCAGGCCTGAAATCTCAGCTGAGACAGCACCAGCTTTCTGAGCAGCAGACTTGCTGGGGCTCCACTCTGCTTCTGAGATGTCCTGTCTCTGCAGCCTGAGTAAAGCCAAAGGCTCTCATGGGTTGGTGTGTTCCTGCCAGCAGCCTTTCTTAATCATCCTGGCCTGGGGAGGTGCCTCTACTTTCTGTCGTCCCACTGATCCCAACATTTGCTACTCTGGATCCTAGGAGGCAGGGTCTGTGGCCTGTGTTCTGTGCCATCAATGTGACAGCTAGTTAACAGACATCTATAAGCTCTGATTCCTCTCTAGGCAATGGACCAGGTGTTCAGGGGCAGGAAAAGTGTAAGAAGGCTGTCTACTCTGGCAGCTTACACTCCATTTGGGAAAAACATGGATGATACTCAGCTGTTAATGTAATAAATGCATTCCTAAGTGTCAAATTAATGCTTTGGAGGGCAAAGGAGGCCCCCTAGAGTTGACCGAAATGTTCAAGAAGGGATTCTCAGAACAAGTGAGGTTTCTTGCCACTTTAGAATGATCCTCTGACCCTGCCATTCCCATTTATCTGCAGTGCTCACGCAACCAGCAGAGGTGCCCTCACCCAACTGCCAGGATTTGGTGCGGCGTGGGGGGGGGCATGGAGGAGGGGTGTCAGACTCTCGCACACAATGGGATGAGAGTGTGGATTCTTAGAGCAGCCTGGGATGAGGTTTGCAAATCACTTCTCACAAATACCCTAGGGTCAGGGCCAACCCTTAGAGAAGGTGACACACCATGGGACAGCTTCCCCCAGCTCAAAGAAGGAACAGGAGAAAGCAGAGCTGCTGGGCTGGGGCTGAAGCCAGTTGTCAACACCAGCAGGGACTTGGCAGCCATGGGAGTGAGCCACCTTGGAATCACATCTTCCAGCCCCAGTCAGGTCTTCAGGTAACTGCAGACCCAGCCAACATCTTGACCTTATGAAAGACCACAAGCCACCAAACTAAGCCACTCCTAGATTCCTGACCCACAGGACCTGTGAGAGATAATAACTACATGTTGCTTTAAGGCACCAAGTTTGGGGGCAATTTGTTACACAGCAACAGATAACTAATGCAGGAGGACAGACAGCTATTGACTCATGTGTTGGGGTGGGTGAGATCCCCCTTGATATTTCTACTCTCTTTTCTGTGAGAAAGTCCTTCATCTTCAGAGAGAGCAAAGAGGAGCCACAGTGTCTCTCTGTCCTCTGCTGCACAAACTCAGAGGAAGCTTACCCAGTGGTGAAGCCATTGCATCTCTGCTGCTGCTGCCAAAGGAGAACACAGGTTTCAGAGTCAGAGAGACCTGGGTTTGTAACCCAGCTCTTCCAGTTTTCTGCAACAAGTTAACTTTCAACAAGTTATTTAACATCTCTGAACTAGAGTTCCGTCACCTGTAAAAGGAGAAAACTACCATCTAGCGTGCAGGGTTGCTGTGAGGAGGAGCACATAGCACTGTCCCTGACAGAGTAGGTGCTCTATGACTGCTCTTACATAATAAATGACAACGGTGATACCAGTGATGGACATGTGCTGTGGTTCCTCCTTGTGTGAACCCCTTTCAGGGTTTCTTGAAGAGGCAAAGTTACTCCCATTTGATGGCAAGTCTTTTAAACTACCTTGAATGGCCTGGATTCTCACTAATAATTACTCTTTCGAATTCTCAAAGTTGGCCTTACTTGTGGAGTTGAATAGAAGCTTCCAGTGAAGAACTTCCTGTAAGTCTCCCAGGGACTAATCCAGAGCATGGTTAAGAGACACTCCCACTCCCATCTGCAGTGCTTTGCAACTGGAAATCTCTGTGGCCTGCCCTGAGGTCCTAGAACATCTAGGATGGACATGCTACTTCGAGCCCCATTGTTGTCCCTGCAGCCTGGTCCCAGGCCAGCCAGACCTTTGGCCTTGCCCCCCCCACTGCACCCCCTCCCCTGCCTGACACAGCCTCAATACTGCTGGAGACATGTACTGGATGGAAAGCCCACTCTGAGACGCTCTGCTCCTGCAGGAGATTTCCCCCCATCCTTTCTTTGAGTTGGATCACCTTTTCTAACATGGCTGCCAAGCCAGTGATGGCTGTTGACAGGTGGCTTCAGTCCTACCCCAGGTGGCTTCTCTACAAGTCACTTGAGTGTCACTGCAACATGGCAGCCTGCTTCTCTGAAAGAAAGCACACCATTGTTTTTGTAACGACCTATTGGCTACCCAGTGGGTGGGGAGGGACTCCATGCAGGGTGAATACCTAGAAGCAGGAATTATCGCAGGCCCTCTTAGAGGCTGGATGCTACACTTCTTACAACAAATAAGGCTTCTTGTGAATGTTAGAAAGTGTCCTTTGTACAGAGAAAGAGAGGGGTTCTCTTACTGGTCCCTGCATGGTGGGATGGAGAAAATCGCAGGTTGAACCTGAGTGTCCATCCCAGCTCTGCCCCTGGCCTCCTGAGCATCCTTGAACAAGTCATGTCCTCGGCTGGGGCACCAATTTTGTTAACCACAAATAAGAAAGGCTTTTGAACTTGGGTCCATGTGGGCATAGGGGCCCAGCCCCTACCACTTAGCCAGTTCTTTCATCCCTGTGGACTTCAATGTCCTCACCTGTGAAAGTGAAGATCAGGACACCACCTCCCTCTGAAGGTTGATGCGAGGAACAAATGAACGAGGCCATGTAATATGCCCCACACATAGAAGAGGCTCGAATGTTAGCTGCCATTACTGGAGCAGAAATAGCAACATCATCTTCAGCTTTAAGATCTCGGCTTCCACAATCTGCTCTGAGCCCTGAGAACGAGGGGCTTCTGCCCCCACCGTCCTCATCTATCTGTTCAGATTCCTCCTGGGCCCCTCTGAGGCTGGCTTTGGGTGGCTGTGCTCAGGTCTCTGGGGTAGGCCAGGGGTGTCTGTTTTCTTCCTCAGCATCTGGTGGTCAGCACTTGCACACCTGTTATAGCTGGCTGACCTTAGAAACTAAGCTTAGAGTTGGGGTCAGTGCTGGGGACAACTGTGACGTATGTGATCACAGGGTGGCAGAGATGGAATGAACCTCAGACTTCATCTAGTTCCTGATCTGTCCACCCCTCCAGCCTGTAGGGCCACCATCCCTCCCCATCAGCTCTGCTGGAGCAGTTGTCTGAAGAGCCACCAGCCACCACTTGAGGTCCATGGAAGCAGCCTTTAAAGGATGGCCAGCTGAGGCTGGCCTGCCTGACCAACCTGCTCTGTAGCCAAGCCATGGGGTGAAGCCTTCAGCTCCCAGCCCTCTCCCACTGCTAAGGACCGCGAGGTTGAAATCCATCCTCTCCATCTGCATTCTCCTCAGTGTCAGGCAGGAGCCCAGGCCTCTTCCTGGACCCAGGGCTCCCAGACCCGTCGCCATACTGCTCTGTTCATCACACCTTGCCTGCCCTGCTCTCCCCATTGCTGTTCCCACCTCTTCATTTTGTGAAGGCCCCTGCTCCTTTAGACTCACACTGGTCAGCCCCTTCTGCACCCCTTATGCTCTCCCTGGCCTCTTGGGCAAGGCCCCTCACTCACTGACCACCTTGGCTCCTGGAAATCCTTTCCTCCCCAATTCCCTTATCATTTCTGGGCCCCTCATCATTCATGTGGATAACTTTTCCAGGATCCCCTTGACTTCATTGCTAGGCATACCTTCGAACCTCAGCTACCCACTCCCTTCCCATCACCCAAAGAGCATAACCTCCCAAGTCCCAGACTCCAGCATCTCACCCTCCCGCTGTCATCACCTGCCCTCCCAGCTTACTTCCTCAAGGCTCCCTACAACAAAAATTCCTTGATGTCATCATGGCCCCAGACCTACAGGGCCCAGTTCTGTCTCACTGTCCATCAGTGGATGGCAGGCTTCAGGTCCCTTTCTTTCTGTCTTAGATTCCACGGTCCCTCATTGGGGTCATTCCCTCACACACACCTCTAACTCCCTTGCTCCTCTAGGCCTGCTCTGCACTGTGCCCTCCCTGCAATAATGTTCAGCCTGAGTACGGAGCTCTTGTGTTAGTGGAGCTTCCGAAGATACATGATTTCGTTTGAACATTTTGGTGGGCAGGAAACAAGTCTGGGATTCATACTTCTGTCTTACCGATGAGGTGCTAGGGCTCAAGGGGGTTAAGTGTCTTTTTCTAAGTGGTTTGTCCAAAGCTGAGCCTCAAACCCAGGTCTCACAGCCCCAAGTCCACCTCTCCTCTCAAAGGCAGCCCTTCTGGAGTGGGTTGGGGTGTGGATACTGGGTGATGGGGGTGTGATTGGGGACAGGGCACCCCGCAGAGGGGAGAGTGTTCCCTTGCAATGGTGGGGACAGGAAAGGAGCGGCATCCAGAAGGAGTGGGACTATGGTATTCTTCCCAGGCCCCGTAGAGGCTGAGACATCCCCTCAGAGGCCTTTTTGCAGAGGCACCCTGGCTGCGAAATGCAAAACCAGATGCCGTTGGTAAAGCACACCATCTGAAACAGAATTCCTCCCAGGTCCCAGCCTTTTGCAAATCTCATTTCTTTCCTGCTTGGGGCTCAGGAGGCTGTGGGCCTTGCATCACTCTGCACATCAAAGATGCCCCAGGTTTTCCAGCATAGCTCTCAGAGGCTTTTAACCAGCCTCTGACGATAAAATCGCTTTAAAATAAAAACCAAGATTCAATATTCAGCAGAAAAGGGATTAACGGGATCAGTCGGGGGATGACATCATGCTATTTTTCTTGGCACCTTCCCAGCTCAAGTGTCTGGGTGTGGAGAGAGGATATACATCTTTTTTCTTTTCAACCACGTTAGCCTCTCTGACTTTTGGTTTAGAAAACCCAAGGAGCTGGAGGAAGCTGGCACGGCCGGGGCTGATGCTCCAGCGAGGCCAGGGCAGCTGCTGGCTTGGGGGCGGGGGTGAGCACACTGGGTCTGCCAGGGCACAGCAGGGACTGACTGAGATGGGCTTTTTGCCGAGTCATTCTCCCGGGGACACAGGCAACGGGAAAGGAAAGGTCCCGTTTAGAGATGAGGCCCTGAGATTAGAGCAAGGTGCCCTCCAAAGTGGGTAAACATCCTGGTACAACCAGTGGTGGAGACGGATTGACCTTGAGAACAAGTGCCTGGCCCATTCACACACAGACCTCAGGGTGACGGCCACTAGACAATGCCCAGGATGATGGAGCAGTGAGGGCCTTGGAGGACACCTGCTCTAGCGGTTCCCAAACTTGTTATTTTTTAGTTCAGGAACTTTTGCTTCGAATGAGACACTAAAGGTACTCACTGCATACAGGAGACCGGAGGAAGAGGAGCTCCAAGGTTTGGGACCTCTTGGCTGGGCCTTCCCGGCTCCTGAGGCTGCCTTGGAATCTAACACCAAATATACACACTGAAAATCTCTGATCACTCGTTCAGCGAACACTTTGTGTGCTTGCTGCATGCCGGCCACTTCTCCAGGTGCGGGGGTGCATCAATGAGCAAACCCAGGCCCAGTTGCCCCTCCTTCTCGAGGCTTACATTTTGGTGTGGGAGACAGACATTAATTCAATGATGACACAGATATATGTTAACTCTCTCCTCCCGACAAGTAAGAAGAAACTGATTTGTGAAAGGGCCAGGTTCTTAGCTGGGTCCTCCAGGCTCTGGGTGACTAAGACTTTCCAACTCTGTCCCACATGACTCGCCCATCTAACGCTCAGCACCATTCAGAGTCTCGATGCTTTTTTACCAGGGATAACTTGTCTTTTACCCTGGGCTGCCTCATCTTCCCTCTCCCCCTTTCTCCCCAACAGTCGTCTCCACCGCCCCTGGAAAGCCCCGTGACAACCTCGTGTGTCTGAAGTCTTCTCAGCTGGAGGTGATCCTGCCAGCTCCCCGTCAGCACTTCTGCTGGGTCCAGAGAGGAAGGGAGCAGCCGACATTGGTGAAGGAGCAAGGAACCTGGGCAACGTCCTCAGTCCAGCTACTGAGACCTTAGATGACTCACCCAACCTCACAGAGGAGCCCAAGGACTCACCGTGGACTTGCTTAATCTCCTCAGAGGTCCACAGTTCCTTACCTCTGGAAGCTCTCTGAAGGCCAGGGTTGATCTTTCCTTCTCTGCCTTTTCCCAGTACCCAGTTCAGTGCCTGAAGCTCATTAAGAGCCAAACATGACATTGGTTCATCACCAGCACATTTTGTTGGGCCCTCCTGGGCCAGGGTCTCTCACTTGCTCCTCGCCGGATCCGGGCAGTGTCCAGGCCACCACTCCAAGCTTTCTTCTCATGGGAAGGCTGAAGACACTCCTTCTGGGATCTCATTCATACCCTCGAACATCTCTGGAGCACTTACTATATACTAGGTCCTGTGCCAGGAGAGGTGTCGTCTCTTCCCTTCAAAGTGTGTGGGATCTAGGGGAGAAAGCAGACAAATAAAGCAACAATGACATCATTGTATGCTAGACAGAGTCAGGGGTGCCACCCAGACCTGAGGCCCTCTCCCTCCTCCTTTCAGAGAAATGCTCCCTAATCTACAGGAGTGAGCAGGAGATCGGGCTATCCACTGTCCTCTCAGAGCCTCCCCTAGACGGGGCGTCTGTCTCCTAGAGCCCTGGAACCAGGCACTTGAGAGGCTCCTGGTCCCTCTTCTCTGAGGCCAGTGAGTGAAAGAGTGTTCCTTTGTTACCCCGTCTTGTTGGGCTTCCTAAAACAGCCACGTCAGGCTGAATAGGCATAAGCTAAGTCCTGTACTGAAGAGATCACAGCTACTTTGGAATTATAATATAGGAGAATAAAAGCCAACTTTCTTTCTAATTTGGGTTTTCTCCTGAATCTTAAAGGAAAAGCATTTAAAATAAAGTCTATCATCAACAGGCGTCCTGAAGACATTCTCTTACACCTGGCTCGGTTCACCAAACCCTGAGCTTCTCCCAGACTTTAGTAAGAGCCCAGGCCTCCCAGTGTCCACTGCCCTCTCCTCTCCTGTCCCTCTTACGGCCACTCAGACCCTAGCAGGGGCCATGGAGGGAGAAGTTCCAAGTCCTGCAGCCCATGGTCAGCAATGGATAGGAATCCTTCTCTTTGAATCTCTTCCCAACAGTCCCATCAGTGTGAGCTGCTGATGTGCGTCCTAGGATCTAACAGCACTGTTGAATTATGACTGTGTTCTTCTCCCCAAACAGTGATTGATTTGGGGAGAGACTACTGCTAAAGCCACACAGGAGAAAGTCAGCTGTCCTGTGGGGTGCTGGAGGTGGCCCACGCTGGCTTGTAACAGGTGATTGATAAATTTTCAGGAACTCCACAAGCCAGGTGTTAAAAGTAATCATTAAATAGTAAATTCTGTAAACTTAAAATTAAATACATGGTATTAAAACACATTTAATAAATACTAAAGATCATCACTTCCGAATTGTTTTACCACACTTTACTGTTATTTCCGTTTTGGGAGTCATTTACGTTTATTATATGTATATATGGTGGAATAACACGCGTGCTCCTGCACATCGCTACCCAGCTCTGTGTTCAGTGACATCACATCGGGGGCCTGAAGTCGGCCATGGTGAGAGTATTTGCACTGTGGAAACTGGCAAACACTGCCAGGCAGGGCTCCCTTCCCTGTACCTGGAGCTGGTTGATAAACCCTACCAGCCCTGCACTGGGGAAAGGGCATGTCTCCGCAGCTGGCTCTGCACTCCACCACCTGCCCCGTGTCAGTTTGCAGGGTAGCACTTGGTTTTTGCCTACTCTGCTTGGGGTCCATGGGAGCTAACAGCCCTCCATGGCAGTTGCCTTCACTACTCAAGGAAAGGCCGAGTCCTGTCTTAGGGGATGGGAGAGTTGTAAGAGGTGGGTGTTGAATTTTCAATGAACACAGGCTCTAACCCAGCCTGGAGGGGTGAAGTTAGGGAAGGTTTTCCTGAGGAAGCAGTGCTGGAACCAAGGTGGACTTCACATTCCTGGAGGAGGGGGGGGCTTGTGCAATGGGGTGGGTGAAGCCAGCAAGTGAACCTGGTGCCTTTCTCTAGAGCATCAGTGTACTTAATGGTAATTAAAAACATTATTTAACCCTGGCTGGTGTGGCTTAGTGGATTGAGCACTGGCGGGCAAACCAAAGGGTGGCCAGTTCGATTCCCAGTCAGGGAACATGCCTGGGTTGTGGGCCAGGTCCCTGGTGCGGGCGCACAAAAGGCAACTACATATTGATGTTTCTCTCCCTCTCTTTCTCCCTCCCTTCCCCTCTCTCTAAAAGTAAATGAATAAAATCTATTAAAAAAAGGAAAGAAAGTGCAGGCTGTTCTATGTTGTGAGGGCATGATATGCACCCCAGGGCAGATGGAAGATGAGTTGGGGAGCTTTCCTGTTGCATCTGCAAGGAGACCTACTGCGCACCACACCTGCAGGCCCCAGGCCGTCCCTTTCAGTTCTTCCCTGTGCAGAGCCCGGGGAGGGCTCATGGTCTCCGAGATCCCTTTTGGTGCTCCTGATCTATTCTCTATTTCATTGTTTCTCCAGCTCTTCTCTCTCCAAACACCCACACAGAACTTCAGGTTCTCACAGTTTAATGAGTAAATACATTTTTATATCCCTCACTGGTTACTTCACAAATTAGTCTTTCCATCCCAAACAACAAAGACAATTATATATTTGATTTTAAAAGCTAAGCTGAAGAGATAACCCAGTTTTATGAAATTACCTTTAAAAGAGATAAATTTTGCTAATTTATGGCAAATTATGGCACAACACTGAGAACAGAACTCTATGTTCTGTGGGGTCAGAGAGGTTTTGTTTCAAATCTTGGCCCACAGATGACCAGAAATTGTTTCCTCTTTTAACTTTAGTTTCCTCCTCTCTGAAATGGGTTGGTGCCTGCCTCAGAGAGTTATTGCGAAACTCAAAGGACACAAGCCAAGTGAAATCTGAGCGGCCGGGTAACTCCCCTTTGCCCCCTGGATCCTGTACAGAGTGAGGAGGCAGGGGGTGGGGGGTGGGGGGTAGAGGTGGGAGGTGGGGGAGGGGGGCAGCCGGCTCCCTCCCTGCTGGGCCCTGTCAGTCAGCAGGCTGTGTTCCTCCACCCCAAGTCACAGCTCCTGTCATGCTGTCCTCTCCCCACAGCTGTCCCCACCTCTTACCCCTCTAGCCCAGGGCGGTAATAGTTCTGTGGCATCCACCCTGGGGTACTGCAGCCTCCTGTGTGGTTCCCCCACAATCTACCCTCATGTTTGTAAATAGCCCCTTTAGTCAACGCTCCTCAAGTTACTTGATTTGAGTATCCGCCTGTTTTTTGTGGGACTTGACCATTAAACTTAGCATAGTATCTGGCCCATAGTAGGTGCTCAACAAATGGAAGCCCTGTTAAAGGAAGACCTGGGCATATTTACCCAACAACATGCATTCAACATCTACTTATCATATGCTATTTATTAAGGTTATGTTCATTTATTTTGAAGCACCTACCATGGGGCAGTCAGCAAGGTCTCTGGGGAGTCACTTCTTGCCTATCGGTTTCAGCAGGGGGAGGGAGCTTGCTGGCATTTCCTGTCTCATGCCAACCGACAAGCAAACTCACCCGTCTCTAGATGAGGAACCAGTCAGAGTTCTTACTAGGACGGAGAAGTAAGTCATTCTCAGGAAAAGGGGTTCCACTCACTGAGTGCTCTCTGGGGAGGGTACAGCCACAGCGGGGTAAGTGGCACTGTCTAAATGGGCCCTGCTCTAGCCCAAACCTGGAGGGGAAGTCATTTCCAAAGACTTGGAGGGTTCCTTAAAGGGAAGGAAGAGCCCTGGACGAGGGACAGGGCCTGGGCTCTGGGCTCTGTTTGGCCACTCCCTTTCTGGGGGTGGACAGTGATTACCCTCTCAGGACTCGGTTTCCTCCTCTGTAGGTTGAGATGGTTGGTGGCTTTGGTAACAGTGTTTGATAGCAGCATAAAATGCTGCCCTCACTTGACCCCCAGCCCTCCAAGGGTCTCTGCATTTTTATTAGCACGTGGTCCTATGTGTGTGGAGAGCCATCCTCTCCGCTCAGTCTAACTTCCTTTGCCCCTGTTTCTCGCCAGGGTGCCTCTGGGCTCTGGCTGTCCGAGCAGGCCGACTGCCGCTCCACTTTTACGGCTTCGGTCCTGAGAGGGAGCAGTCTTTGCTTCTGCCGCGGAGCAGTGCGTTCTTTCACTCCACACACTTAAAAAATAAAAGCTCAGACACACACTGGGGTCAGGTCTAAACATCAATATTTACAGAAACATGGATTTTGTGGGTTTCACAGTTTTTCTAAAACGTAAGAGAAGTTTGTTCATTTCTCCCCTGATGTCACCTCCTGTCCTCAGAGGTGTGGGAGCCACAGTTTGGCAAGCAGTGACTGGGAGGTGGAGCCAACCTTCCACTGCCTAAGTGACGCACCCTCAGAGGATGCTGGGATTTTTTTTGTTGGGGGGGAGGGCTGGGTTGGGAGGGTTGTATCAGTAAAGATCAGGAGCAAAAGTTTAGGGGCTTATACATTGATATAATTCTTGGAAATCAGTTTTGCAGTAAGCATTAGGAGGCTTATAACATTTAACCTTATACTTCTGAAAATATTTCCTGAGATAATACCCCAAAAGGAGAAAAACTTTGATTTATTTCATAATTCCATGCACAATAGCAAACATTTTGGCAGTAGTCTAAGATTTCAATTGTTGAGATAGATCATGGTGTATCCTTCTTCAGAAATATTATACAACTACTAAAATGATGCTTACTCTATGAAATTAAATGATGAAGACATACACAAATAATTATTTAATAGGTAGGATGATCATTACTGTATAAAATCAAGTATGCATAACAGAAAAACTTGCAAGAGATATTGCTACATGCTAGAAAAGTTTTTGGGAGTGTTTTTCCGCTATCTTTTCTACCTCTTTATTATTTCCAAGTCATAGAAATAAAGAACAAACTGATAGTGACCAGAGGGGAGCGGGGAGGGGGATAATGTGGGGAAGAAGGGGAAGGTCAAGTCAAGAAACATGTATAAAGGGCCCATGGACAAAGACAATGGAGTGGGGGGGGGATTGGATTTGGGAGGTGGAGGGTGGGTAGGGCAGGAGAGAGTAATGGGGGAAAAATGGGGACAACTGTAATTGAACAATTTAAAATAAAAAAAAAACAAAAAATTAAACCACTGATAAGATTATTACGTGTCTTTTCTATCCATTCTCTGGGCAGAGACACTGCCACTGCTGTGGAGGCCCCTAGCCCTCCAGTCAGAACCCAAGTCTCCAACAAGAAGATGAGGCATAATGGGCTGTGTGTGTGAATGTGTGTGTGTGTGTGTGTGTGTGTGTGTGCATGTGAGGGCATATCAAGTGATCCCCTACTAAGGAACACGCAAATTGATGACAGGGAGTCCCTAAGAAAGGGAGACACAAACATGGTCCCTGAACCTTGGTCACAGCCTGCACTGCCACTGCCCTGGTAGTGATTGAAAACACCCTGTCCTGTAAAATCTAAGAGAAACGCCCAGCCTGACATCTCAAATTACTGTCCAGGGCCAGTGGGGGAGAGCGTGGAGGGATTCCCCAGGGCTGGGGTGCCTCCTCCTGGATGTCTGCAGGACACCCTCCAGCTGTCGAGGTTCTGAAGGCCCTGGTCAGCAAGTGCCATGGGAGGCCTGCTCAAGGCCCTCTGGGAGCTCAGGAACCAGCATTGAGATGACAGGACTAAGAAGAGCAGCATAACTGTAACATGGGCCTACAACGCATGTGCACACAGAGGTAATGTTATAGGGGTTTTATCTCATTTAGCACTGGGGGTCTCCCTAAGAGAAAGGGTTACAGCTCTCATTTTGTGGATGAGGAAACAGACTCAGAGAGGTTAAGTAACTTGTGCAAGGTCACACAGCTAGGATTCACACTCCGGTCTAGCTGATTCCAACACTCCAACTCGTTCAGTAACCCTGCCCTGACTCTTCATGGACAGAATCTGATGCTATTTGCCCCTTCCCCTGCTTTACCAGGTCTGTGAAAGTGTTGGGTAATTGAGGATATGCTAATACATCAAGCAGTGGCTCCTGGGGAATACAAGCCACAAGTGCTGCTTCCACTTGCTTAAGTCAAATTCATCTTACCCTTCTTTGGGCTGCCACCAATGCCCAGCCCTGGAGAGAGCCAGGTTACATGGGAGGTGCCGAGGTGTTGACATGTACACATGGGAGGTACTGGGGCCTCATCAGGCTATACTTTATTAAGCACTCATGTTGAATACCTTCATATTAATAAGAAAAAGCGTGGTGAGTAGCCCCTCTTTCTCCCTGGTTCCCTCTCACTCATCAAGATTCAGCCTGGGGCACATGCATATTTGTGGTTAAATTATTAATCCCTAAAACAGGATAGAAATGATGACAGCTATAATCACACATACACACACACTCCTTCATGCCATAACAATTTGCTGAAAATACTGACTTAATCATATTAACCCAGTTGCTACGTTGAAATAATGATAATGATGACAATAATAATAACAAAAGAATCACTCTCGAATTATCCTGAGTGGTGTTGCAACACCAGCTGCCGTGCTCATTCCCACGGCAAAATTTGCATTTGAAGATTCAGTTCCAGTTAGGCAAATGGCTCCCCAGGAAGATAAATGAGTCATTAGTAAGATTTTTTCTTGCCCAGAGGGAAATCGTACTCCTTTCTGCAAAACCCAGTGTACATCAATTTCTAGGCAGGATTCAGGCCAAGCATCCACATTAGCAGACTTCCAGGGGGCAAACTGGAAAGGAAATCTGCGGACAATCCTGGGCTCTGACTTAAAGCGCTCTCCTTCAGGATGGCATTGCACTTTAGCGATGGTGTCAGCGAAGGCTGTTGCCCGGCTCTCTCTGGCACAGAGCTGGTGGGAGCTTTGGTGCAATGCCTCTGCAAACCAGCCACGTGGGAAAGGCTGCAGCTAATTGAAGACATAGGGTAGAGATGGAGACCCCAAAGGTCTCTCAACAAAGACTGAGTGCCTACTCGGTGTGGCTCTATGTAGGTGATGAGGACAAGCATATATAGCTTTGACCCTCTAGAGTTTATAGCTAATAAAGGAGGAACATGTACACTGGTAATTACTTATACTTAAAGTGCTCTAGAAAAGAGATGTTTTGGGAGCCAAGAGTCAGCTGAGTCAATCACAAATGACAATGACCATTGAATTGGGTCTTAAAGTATGAAAAGGAGTTCACCAGATGAAGCAGGGGTAGAGAGGCAGTTTGGGGGTAGGCAGGAGAAGGAAGGCATTCTAGACAGAGACAACACCATCAGCAAAAGCAGGGAGGGATAAAAGGTGTCCGAGAAATAACCTTGTCCAGCACTGCTAGAAATCTTCCTCCTGTCCCCTTGCCCTAGGGTGCAGGGCTTCCATCTGCTGTCCCAACCCCAGTCTCTTGGGATGTCCCCCGTCCTATGGAGATGTCCGTGGGGCAGTAACCATGTGTATATATATTCAATCCTTGCCTGAGGATATGTTTCTGTTGATTTTAGGGAGAGAGGAAGGGAGAGAGAAAAAGAAAGAGAGAAACATCAATTGGTAGTTTCCCGAACACACTCAGACCAGTGATCAAACCCAAAACCTGGCTGTGTGCCTAACTGGGAATTGAAACTGCGATCTTTTTGGTGTGTGGGACAATGCTCCAACCAAGCCACCTGTCCGGGGAGGCAGTGGCCATTTTTATGTTGTTCTTTTCTATAAAGTATTTTGTTGTCATCAGTTATAGAATATTTTATAATGTCCACGCTTAGTGTTTCTTTTACCCACTAATTATTTAGAAGTATGTTTAGAAATTTTCTTAACACTCATGTTTTGTGTGGAAATATTTTGGCTACCAATCTACAGTTTTGTGTCACTGACATCAGAGAACATGATCTGTACATTACCAATTCTTTACTGCCTCTTGATATGTCCTTTGTGGCCTAGGGAGTGCCTATAAGCATGTACTTGCAAAGATATTTCTTTTTTACGTGTGAGGTGCAAGAGTCCATAAATGATTGTGGTTCAAATCTGTATCTTTCACAATTTTTGTGTTTGAATACTTTCTGAAAGTGATTAATTAAAATCTACCACTATGATTGTGGATTGTCAGTATCTGCGTTGTTCATTTTGCTTTATACATTTTGAGGCTGTGTTATAGGATGCATACAGGTTTAGGATAATTACTTTTTCTTTATAAACTGTTCCCTTTACCAAGACCTTCTTTATTGCCAAGTTTCTGTGTTAAGGCCTATTTTCTTTCAAATTAATATTGCTAAATCAGCTTTCTTTTAGCTAATATTTACCTGTATATTTTTTCCTAATCTTTCGCTTTCAGCCATTTTCTGTCTTTGGTTTTAGAAATGTCTTTTGTGAATAACTTTGAGCTAAATTCCACTGCCTAGAGCATAGTAGGTGCTCAATAGTTATTTCTTGAATGAGTGAGTGGATGGAAAAAATGAAATCCAAGCAGATGACTTGAATTTGCTTCAATTATTGTGATTATTGATATATTTGACTGACTTGTTTCCTAATCACTGCCTGTTTTGTCATCCCTTCTCTTTTTTTTTTCTGCTTCATTGCCTACTACTGGATCGGTTCAGATATATTTTTGAGATATTTCCTCTTCTACTAGCTTGAAAGTGGTTTGTTTTCTGTTCTTGAGTGACGGCACAATCACTTTCCATCTCTACTTACCAAGAAGAAAATGGAGAAAAAAACAACTACTTACTGGATATCTTACGATGAGAATTATGCCTGACATTCGGTATGTCCTTTGATGAGCACAAAGCCCTATAAATTCAATATCAGTACTCCCATTTTTTAGGTAGGAAAACTGAGACTCAGTTCAGTGACCTGTCCAAGGCCCCACAGCCAGTGACCAGCAGATCTAGGGTTGGAGCCCATCCTGAAGGCTGTGCACTTCCCGTTGCAGGCCACGCTGCCGACAAAGGCCAACCAACCTCAGACTGCCGAAGGTCAGCTATCAAACGGCATTTCTTAATCTCTACAGCTGTATTCTGATTAGCAGACCTTGTTATCTCTACGTCCCAGTGATAATTCAGAGTGAAAAAGAAAGGATATAGGCGTGGCTACTAGTTCTGACCTGGAGAAGGTCAAAAGCTGAGAAGCAAAACCCTCCGAAATGAAATCCTCCACAAGCTGGATGACTCTGTCACCTTTTTTGAAATGACATCTCAGAGCTGACCACTTTGTCTTCGAGAATACTTTCTCTTTTTCCCCACAGATGGTTGTCCACAGCCAGAGCCCCTTCTGAAGCAGACAAAAAGTTCTGTAGTTCTTGCCACTACCTCTACACATTGTTCTTCAAATATCTGTTCTTTCTTCAAACAGGTTGCTCTGCTTTGATTTCCTTCCTCTGGAAGGGATCTGAGGACCCAGATTAGTGAGAGGCAGAGATAAAGAACCACACAGTCCCTGCTGCAGGAAGGCAAGGACAAAAGCTTCTGAGGCAGTATTAACATGCAATGAGGCTTTGATGAGGTCTCTCACATAGGAGGCAGGTGCAATGAATGAGATTGCCCACAATCCCTCTAGCTCCCAGCATTCCTATGGCAGTAAACAATGCCCAGTGGAATGATAATCCTGGTGTTGAATGCCCTGCTCATTTTGCAGGGTACAGGTGCATCTTTGTCTGAAAGAGTGGTGTTCCTTTTCAGGATGAGAGTATGAAAGAATGTGACCAAATTCCTGAAATACCATACAGGGTCTGCAGCCAGGCCCAGTAATGGCAATGGCGTGGCTGTTCACAGAGAGAGCAGCCAGGGCTAGCTGGCAGGCCTGCTGGGATTCATCTTCAGTGGAGCCACATAAGGGATTGTTTTTCAACACTCTTGAAAGATGTTTTTCAAAGTGTGGACTATCTGAACCAGAACCACCTGGTTGTGGAAAAGGGGCACAAGTGTGCTTGTTAAAATGCTAACTGGGGCTCCACACTAGACTTACCGAGTCAGAATCCAATAATGGATTCCAGGAATCTACTCTTTCAATAAGTGGCCCAGGTGATTTTGGGGCTGAGTCTAAATTGTTTTTCAGGGGCTCTCTTCAGGTGCCTGAAGATTCCTGCAGGGTAGCCCAGCTGGTGGCAGGAGGTAGGTGGAAAGTGACCAGGGGTCCTGAACCCCAGCATTCCCTTTGGCTTGCTGTGTGACCTTGGGCAAGTCACTTCACCACTCTAGGCCTCATTTCCTTGTCTGTTAAGTAGCAGCCTCCAGAGCTTCTTCATGGAGAAACCAGGCCAGAGCTGAGGATGCAGTTCTTCGTTTTGGACATAACAGTTTAAAGCAAGAACAGGACTTCTGAAAGGAGATAATTATAGCTAATTTTTATTGTGTGTGTACTGTGTGCCAGGCACTGTTATAGAGATTTGTGGATGCAAACTTATTTTCAACTTCACCACAGCCCTATGAGGGATAGTACCTTCCTATTCTCATTTTACAGATAAAGAAAGTGAGGTAAAAAAGGGTTAAGGTTAAATAGGTAGTCACATGGAACTGGGTTCCAAACTCAGACGGCCAGACTCTAGAGCTCCTTCTTAATTATAAAGATGCATCATCTCAGCCGCAACTGTTCTGGCAATCAGAAATACTGGATGCTTGGTCATCAGGCCACCGTTGCAGTTATCGAAATAGAGGTGACAGGTGGAAGTCTAGGGACATTTGTAAGAAACAGGGAGCTGGAGCACCAATAAATACCTGCTGACTTACCAACCAAAGGTAACACAGCTCTACCCACTTCTATAGCGTAGTAAGCGTGACTCAAATGGAGGGTGTGGGTGGAGGAATCTTGGGCCAGGGAAGAACAAAGGACAATGTCAGAGTGCCCTGCCCGCACCTACCCTGCTCTGGGGATAATGGCTCTAACTTATTCTTTCCTTCATAGCAATCTCAAGGCAGATAGGCCCTGCTTGTGGTTCCAATGCTTCGAAGACGCATTCAGGAAGTTACAAAACGACTATGAAGCCACACTCCCTTCACCAGGGGTGACTGTTCAGTAGATACCAGCGCAGCCTGATTTGGCCTCAGATGGAGACTGGGCCAGAACTGGAGTGGGCCAAGCAAGTCCCGCTGAAAGCCCAATTGAGTGCTGTCTCCTGCTCCTGGAGGAGTGAGGGGTGGGAGTTTTCGGGGAACTGAGGAACCTTGTTGGTGACAGAAGCCATCCTAGGGCTTTCTTGTCTCTGCTGCTCTCCCTGGGAAGGAGGAGGCTCCCTGTTCTGCCCCAGCACCGACTCTCACCTCTGTGAAAAGGATCCCTAATCTCCACTTCTGGCCTGGGCCTCTTGCTGGATGTCCCCCTGCAGAGGCCCTCCTGGTATCTCAAACCAAATTCAGATTGTTTACCAGTGACCCTTCCGTCTTTTGCTCTTTTGGTCATGGAACCAATTCACCCAGTCCTTTGGTGTTTCCATCACCTGCAGGGCAAAGCCCAGACTCCTTGCACAGGACTCGGAGACCTCTGGGAGCCAGACCCACCTACCTTCCCAGTCCCACGCCCACACCTGCATTCCAGCCACACCTGTGTCCCAAACCTTGGTGTATTTCTTTCAACTAGTTTTTCTTTTTTTCATTAGAATACCTTCTCTTGGGTCAGCTGCCTGATTGCACTTTCTCATTCTTCAAGAGCAGGCGCAATGCCTTTGAGAAGCCTTTGAAGATGGCAACATTTCCCCTCCCCAGGAGAGCTCCCCTGTCCTGGAGGCCCCACGCCCTTTGTGTGTGCCGTCAGCATTGCTAATGTTGTCAGATATTGCTAATATCTGTTCACATGTCCTTCTCATTGGACACTAAGCTTTGAGCTTCTCCACAGAGAGACCCTGTATCACACACAGAGAGCAGCTTTCTGTCACAGACTCATGCTTAATTTTGTGTTCTCAGTGCCTGGTGAATGCTCAGGAGACATGGTTGAATCAATAAACACACGAATCAATACCTGGGTCAGAATTTCTGAGAAAAATGGGCCTGTAGTTTACGGGACCTGAGTACAGAGAAGGTCAGACGCCTGGAGAGACTGGCCAGACGCATGCAGCCCAGGACTCTGAACATGTATGACTCTCAGTGCAGGGCCAGGCTTGGGCCACGTGTGACCTCCCCCCCACCACTAACCCTTCCCTGACCATGTCCTCTCCTGCTGCCCCCAAACCTGCAACAATTCACCTCCTTCCTGTCTATGAGTCCAGGTCTCTTTCTTTGTTCCAGGCCTTTTGGAAATCCACTGACTGAATGGGATGGAGAGACAATGTGAGCTCCCCAAAGTCCCAGTCAAGCAGCCGTGCCCTCCCTGGCTTTTCAGATGACCTGACAGTCAGGGTTTGTGCTCTTAGTCCCGTTAGGACCGCCTGGGCCATTTGTTAAACAGCTCCTGGGCTGCATCTTGGACCTGCAGACACGCCTTATTTACTGAGCTTCGCTTTACTGTGTGCTTCACAGATGCTGCGTCTTTTACAAACTGAAGGCAAGATCCTCCACCAGCAAAAAGATTACAACTTGCTTCATTATGACACTCACTTTACTGTGGTCGTTTAGACCTGAACCCGCCACAGCTCTAAGGTATGCCTGTACTGAATCAGAAACTTCAGGGCAGGGGCCTGGAATCTGCATTTTTAATGAGAGCCATTAGTAGTTTGAAAAAACATCAGGTACGTTAGAGAGACACTATGTTAGCGTTCAGGTGCCAAATAAATCATTCAAATAAGTTTCTGTGAGCTCATGATGTGAGAGTGCTACGTAGTAATCATCATCTTACAGTGAAAATTTACTGAGCACTTACTAGATGCTTGGCGCAATTTTCAGCCATTTATATATATTAACTCATTTGTTTTCTGGCAGCTCTATGAGGCATTGTATTTTGATGTGTGTCAGGCGCACCCACGTTTTGTACACATTTTACACGGGATTATTATACCCATGTATGATGTGCATCCATATTTTTCCCTCCAAAATTTGGGCAAAAAGTGTGCATTATACACAGCAAAATACGGCAGTTCCTATTATTACCTTCTCTTAACAGATCAGGAAACCTAGGCACAGAGAAGTGACGTTACTTACCCACCTGGGAAGTGGAGAGCTGGGACTAAAATCGAGGCCATCGAGGACTGCGTTTCTGCTCTTAATCTGCGATACTCAGAAGTTAGCGTCACTGAAGCAGGCACATGTTGTTATACGCTGTAGGCGAAAGGAGAAATTGGAAACAGACATCGTGGGGATGTTTCATTTATTCGCCTTTTCAGTCAGAGACTGCCAGTCCTCTGACTCCAATAACTCATTCACTTTTCGAGCGTCCCAGGAGAGCGGCTCTGAGGTCAGCACGCTCTGCTGGTTCTGCAGTCCCAGAAATGAGGCCGAGAAGGATCGATAGTCAGAGTGCAGTGGGGTAACCCCCACCGTCTGGCTGCCGGCTGGGAAGCTCACAGTCTGATGCTTGCATCCATAGCAGGGTTTCACCTGCCGGTCCCTTTTCGCTTACACCATTGACTTAAGGCTACAGGGACCACTGCAATAAATCACTGGTGGAATATATGTAAATCAGATAACAAGCAATAACCAACCATGAGGATGGCAGCCAAATCTGGCTTCCTTTGCCCCAACACCTCATTTTCAGTGGCTTCCTTGGGTGACACTGGGTTAGCTGACTGAATTTCTCTGGGACCTCCAGTCAGTGCCCCTGTCCACCTCCTCTCATGTGTTCTAGTAAATCCAGGTGAATTCTAGAACATGTTCCAGTTGCTGCTGGCTGGGAGGAATCACCTCCTCCCTCACAAAGCATCAAGGACTTGGAGCAGGGGAGGCTCACCTCCACAAAGGCCCATAATACCATGTAACTGGGCAGTGTTTCCAGGGGCTGTAGGCACTGCTGTTCCTTCTCTGGGTCCCTGAGAAATTGCCTGAGTGGGGGGTAGGGGTGAAGGGTGGAGATGAGGTTGAGGGGTGAATGAGCTCCCCAGCTGCGTTGGCCCCTGCCCTGCGCCAGGCCCCATCCTCCGTTGGGCTGTGCACCTGCAGCCACTCGCCATAGGTGAGAACTAAGATAGGAGTCTCTCCTAAGAGTTCTGAGGTGGTGAGGGGAGAGTGAGGGTGGTCTCCCAGTGAGAGTGGCCTACCTCCAAACCCTCAAGCCAGCAGATGGCTATTGCTGGGGTGTGACTGGACACAGTCCTTAAAGGCCCACTGCACCTTGGCTCTCCTATGCCTTGTCACCATTAAGTAATCCCTTGAAGGCCCTTTCTAAATACAACTTTGGGATCTGGCAGTAAGAAGTCAAGCCCTCAGTGGTGACAAACGCAGGATATCCCAGTCCAGATGTGGGCACTCAGAGGATGAGACCAGGAGAGGGGCGTCTCAGGGATAGAGGAGGGGAGGCAGGAGGAGAGGCAGAGAAACAGAACTGGAACGTCACAACTATGTCTCTGTACCTCCTGACCTTTCTGTCAGAATATTGGTTTACAACTTTGGCTGCACATTAGAATCAGGTAGGGTACTTTTATACAAAATACCCATGACTGCCCCCTCCCACCAAAAGCCATATTTGGACTCCAGTGGTCGGGGACAGGCATGGCACCAGTGTTCCTTATGGCTTCCCAGGTGGTTCAATGTGAGCCAGGGTGGAGCTCCACCACCTTGAGAGCATGTGCCAGCCTCCCACTCTGGCTGGTGCATCACTTACTCCTGTGCTGAATGTGGACCCAGCTTCACTCTCTGGAAAAAGCAACTTCTCTAGCTCTCTCGCTAACTGCCGAGTCAAGAGCTCTAAATGGGGAGAATTTGCAGCCCTCAGGTTCTGTGAACCTAGCTGTAAGCTCCACGAGGGCAGGACCACACCTACCACACCTGTCCGGTCTTTTGTTTATTTGTTTGTTTGTTTTTTGTTTTTGGACTTCGGCACCTTGTAAGAATGACTTCGGTAGCGGGATGCTAAGACGGATACTCATCTTTTCCTAAAACCTCTTGAATCGAGAAAGCTCATTGCTGTTAGTAGCCGTTCGCTCCCTCAGTGGTAAAATGGACTTAGCAGCTGCAAAGTCCATCTCAGTGTTGCAAGATCAAGTGGGGCTGGTCTCTGAAAGAGCTTTGTGAAGTCTGATTCGACGGCCAGTTGTCACACTGCCCCCTTTCTCTGAGGCATGAGCTCCTATTCCTTTTTAAAACCCATTCAGATGTCACTCTTCTGTGAATTCTTCAGAGAATTAACCACGCGCTGTACACATAACCCTATTACAGCAGTTGCCAGTCTAGTTTCAATGCGATGTTAGTCAACGGTCACTGCGCTCTTCCTCTGCCGAACCCTGGGCCCAAGGATTTACTGCAAAGACTCGATACTTCCTTATCTAATGCGTGAGAATGAGGGCTTCTTAAGGGTGGAGGCTGGAAGGCAAATCAATATGTCCCCCACAATGCCTAGAAGGCCTTTTCTTCCGCAAAATTGTTCAGCATCTCAGAAAATGTCAGGGCCGTGTTTCTGAGTCTCGAGTAACTATGTATTTGGGATTTACAGAAAAAGTGCGATTTTGGACTTGGGAGGAGACGGGTGAGCAAGGGGGCTGGTGAGGAGGAGCAGATGGTTTTAGAATGCCAGGTAAGGGATGGCAGGAAAGTCTCCTGAGCCCCACAAGGGCACTTGGAGTTGAAGAGTCAGGTGGCTGTGGAGTGAAGACATCACAGGTGGAAGGGCCAAGGCCATAGATCCACATGAGACGGGGAGATTGGGGAACACACACTGGAGTATGGGGGGAAGAGCAAACAAAGAATGATACCAAACCGGACCCACTTGGAGGTTCAGAGTTTTTCTGCATCCTCGACATCCCAAGGGACCCAGTGGAGTGAAACACAGCCTCAGAATGACAAAACGGAAAGACACAAACTTTGATTGGTAGATGGCTACAGAAAAAAATAAGTATCTTACTGTGTATGGTAGCAGCAGAAAAGCATAATTGATGATAAGCCTTTTATTAGAACTTCCGGAAGGGAGAGGCTTTCTTGTGGAACCAGTATGACACTGATCCCCAAACTTACAGAGGCAGTGTTTCCGAAGTGTGTGCCTCCCACATGGGCTCTGTAGATGTCAACAGGAATTAGGTAAAATAGGGGCTCTGTGGGCAATCATTTTGGGAAATGCTGGATCATACAAATTTAAGCACAAATTTCTCTTTTTTCCTTTAAAAAAGATACCCAACTCTAGCTCATCTCAGAGTCTTTAAGATGGGAAGGTATCTTGGGATTCACCAGGAGGGATATGTAGCATTTTCCTAACCAGTTTCAACACAGGGATTTCCTCCCCTCCCCCGCTCCCCTCCCTTCCTCTTTTCAGGCAGTACAGCTCACACTAATAGTGTTCCATACTTGTCAGGACAGGCTGCTGTAAACCAATCTCAATTGTGTAGGTAGTGGTTGTGAAAATCCTAAATATTGCATTAATGAATCAAATTCAATACTACATTAAACAATTTCACCAGGGAAAGATAGGTTTGATTCCATAATGTAAAGGTATTTTAGTATCGGGAAATTATGAAGTTCATTTCTAACAACAACAGGTAAAATAAAAAAATGATAACCTCAACAGATAACAAAATGTATCTGGTAAGTTTCAATATCCCTTCCTGATTTAAAAGTCTAAAGGCTAAGATTAGAAAAATAGTTCCTCCGTGGCGATAAAAACTATCCATGGGAAATTGAGACAAGATCATTGATTTTACTGATATTATTTTACATGGCTCTTGAAGTTACATAAAATTATACATATAAAGGAAAGAATAAAATTATTATTAATTGCAGGTGATATAATTATCTTCCTAGGAAAAGGAGGGAATCAATTGAAAAAGTATAAGAATTATTTAGAGAAAGTAAGATAAAAGCTAGATGCAGGTTACATTTTCTAAATCAATACTTCCAATTAGAAGCATTTAGAGAAAAAAAGATCCCAATTCCCAATAAAAAAATAAAAATAAAAACAAAAACCTCGACAAGAATGTATAGAATTCATCTGAAGAAAATCTTTTTACCTTAATGAAAAATATTTCAAAAGGTCTAACTGAATAAGTCACCATATATAATATTTCTGGATGGATAATTCGAATATTGTAGAGATGCCAATTTTACCCAATCAACTTATAAGTTGAATAAACCTTCAATCCACAAAGCAATGGGCTTATTTAGTTGTGCATTGAGATGAATCTAAACTTCATCGGGAAAAAGAAAAATGGTTGAGAACAATTTTTAATACGTTGAAACGACAGTGACGATGCCGTCAGCCCTAAGCCTGTTGCAGGACAGGGAGAGAGGAAGCCCTGCGGCGCTGGGGCCTGAACCCGCAGGCCCTGAGCGGAACAACGCGCCCCGAAACAGACCCTGGAACGAATCTGCACCCGCACAACACGCACACTGAGACAAAGAGCTGAAAGGAAATGCACTAAAGAGTTAATGGACTGGGTTAAGAGTCTGGGTGGGGGAGTACAGGGTTTTGATTTTTGTTGTATTTTTTGTACTTCTCAAATTTCCTGCGATGGACGTGTGTGAATCATCTAACTGTAAAGACAATAGGCATTCTGTGTACGCATGTGCTGTGTGTGCTTGTAAGGAATGAGCCCTCTTCAAGGCGGAGATCCCTGGGAAAAAGCCCCCTTTTGGCTGCCATACTCCTGGGAGCTGCTTGAGTGAGAAGAGGGCAGAACGAGGCCCGGGGGTGAGGTGGCTGTGCGGTGCGGGTGACAGGGCCTCTGAAGGAAGAAAGGGATGCACAGCAGGGAGAGGCATGGGGGGGCGGGTGGGGACCAACAGTTTCCCAGCTTGTTAGTTTTGCCCTGAGCTGCGAATTACGAAACCAGGAAAACAGAAGGTTGAGGGCTATTTGCCTTGGCCAGCAAGCTTTGCTCTGAGGTTGTCACACTGCCCTGAGGGTTAAGCCGTGGTGCATAGAGAAAGAGATCAGATCTGATCCGCAAAATGTGCACCCTGTGATTTTAATAAAAACCCCAATTGGCAAGATTGAGGGGATATTTGCAGAGTATTTGTAGGATATTTGTAGAATACCTGGAATGGGAGCAGGAATTGCTGGTAGACACCCGGTGGGCTACTGCAGCTCCCCTGTCTGAGGGTGGACCTGCATTCAGCCTTCTCCACTTGCTGAGTGACCTTGTGCAGGTTACCTAGACTTTGCTGGCTGCAGAGTCTTCCTCGGTGGAATGGAGACAGGAACCCCTGTTTGCTTTAGCAGCTCCCCTTGCCCTTCAATTGGGACTTTCTGAAGCACTGCTGAGGAATTTCAGTTTGCGTCAGAGGGGAAGGAAGAAGAAACATGAACAGCCTAAGTGGCATTTGAGCAATAATTCTCTCTGTGAAACCCAAACAGACTTGCTGGATTCTGTAATTTCTGGAATGGCAGCCCTGGAGGTGATGGCCAGGCCAGTCATTTGAGAGATGGGAGGGGGGGTTGGGTGAGAAGGAAACACTTACAACACTGCTTCAGGATTAGGTGACACAGGGCGACGCTGCTCTTTGGTTGGAGAATCACAGACTTTCAGAACTGGAAGAGGTCTCAGTTTGACAGGGAGAGAACAGAAACTAAATAAATGGCCCCCAATATCACGTAGTGGGTTAAGAGTAGATTCTCAAATGAGATTCTTGAAGGCTTCTCAACTGGGATTCTTGGATCCCACCAGTCATAGGGATTTGTCCCCATCCCTTCCTATGTGACTTTGAATTGGTCTGGAAAAGTCCGTTAAAGGTGGTGTTATCATGATGTGACTTCCTACTTCTTTCTCTTGGTTGCCCAGGGCTATTATTTTAAGCACCACAGAAAACATTCATGAGAACTTTGAATCTTCCTCGGTTTTAATTTTCTTTCAAAACAATTTCTGGGAAATACAAAACTCAAGATGGCTTTGTAAAATGATACTTTTCAGGACCCTTCTGTTCTAAATACTGAGTAAAGACAGACTAGAAATCAGAGAAAACCAAAAAGACATAGGAACGCTTAGATACAAGATAAACATCCCACTGTTCAATGAACAGCGTAAGACACAAGACACGAGAGGGCATAGAAGGGGCCAGGAGCGTGGCCCTGGGTCAGGGAGCAGGCAGGGAATACTGGCCATTCTGGTGGTTCTTGACATAATGGGGTGTAAAAGTGACCTGAGTCAGGTAAGGACGAGAGCCAGGTCCCCTGTGTGGGACCAGGAAGAACTTTCCTATCCCTGAAAGAAGACTGGAGGAAAGCAATGGCCCCTGCTTGGGCTCTCGTTTCTCTGAAGCTGTTTTCTGAGAGAGGCAGAAGATGCAGACACTGACGACCAGTGGGGGAGCCAGGTCCTGGGCAGTGCTGGCCCGGACTCTGTGCTCGGATCTGTTGCCTCACCAGAGTTGGCCCCAGAAAGAACCTGGAGCTGCTGATATTAGACTTAGTTCTGAACTGGGTCAGCTGGGTCAGAGCGGAGGCAACAGGACAGCTAAAGAGAGAGGGAGGGATGAGCACAGAGGGAGAGAAAATTACACACCAAAGTACAGCAAGCTCCAGCTGCAGAGGCGTCTGCACACCTAGATTCCGAACCAGGAGGTGAGGGCATTCCAGGAGAGATGACCAACAAATGAGAACTGGGAGAAGTGTTTCAAAGAGAAACAAGAAGAAATAACCTTGAAAACTGAAGACATCTGTAAAAACAAAAGGCAGGCAGATATGAGGCAAGACCAGATGGGCATGACAAAAACCCAGCTATACAAATCCCATTCATGAAAAACATCACTGATGGGCTCAATAATCAAGGTCAAGTGGAGCTGGGTACAGTAGAGGAAAGACTGAATGAGATAGATGAGAGTATCGAGAAGTTCACCCTAAGTACATACACAGAGTTTTTACAATATGAAAGAACTTCTGAGAAATTTAGGCTTGAGAGACAATAATGCATATTTAATTGGCTAGGAGTTCCGGAAGATGAGAATGGAGGGAACGGAGGGGAAGGGTTATGGGAAGGGATAATGGCTGAGGGTTTCCCAGATCCGAAGCAAACAGAAACTGGGCAATGCAAAGTGGTGCTTCACCAGGTGGACCTGTCCCGTCAGGGCCAGGTGCATGGCAGGATGTTGTTTCATGCCCTAGCTCATGAAATGCTGACAGCCACCTTCTGGGATAGATTTGATAATTCCTGTTTTCAGATGAGAAACCTGGGAGGTTCGTGATGGGCAGGCTTGCCTAATGTTATGTGGTCATAAGTGATAAAGTTGAGTTTTGCTTTCAGGCAGAAATTTCCAAGTCAATGTAGGGTGACTAATTTGTTTCTGTGTGCCCAGGACTTTCCTGGTTTTAGCACAGAAACTCCCATGTGTTATGGAGCCCTTTAGTCCCTGGCAAATGAGGGTAGTTGGTCACCCTAGGTCAAGTGCATGGACTTTGGAAATTGACAGACCTCACTCTGAGGTCCATTTCTATACCTCCTGACTGCATGTTCCTGGACACATTTAACCATTCTGGCTTCTACTTTCTCATCTGCAAAATGGTAATAACAGCCGCTGTGCAGATTAAATGGCGAATCATTTAAAGCTCTTAGCCTGATATGTGGCCCTTGACATGCACCCAATAAGTGTTAGTTGTTATGATTTCTGTCATTACTACACTGTTTGTGTTTCTCACTATGATGTTCCACCAGCACAGAGTAGGGCCAGCTCCCAGAGGCCTTGAATGCCAGGATTAAGGGTATGGGTGTCACCCTTTAGGTCAGTAGTTCTGACTGCTCATGGGAATCAGCCAGAAGTTTTATTTAAAACCTAGTTTCCCAGGACACATCCTCTCAATTTCTGACTCAGCTTGTCTGGAGTAGGGCCTGCTGGTCTGCCATAAGAAGTCTCTGCAAATTGTTCATATACCACTGAAACTTTAGGAAACATTATAATCAGTGTGTTGGGCAGTTTTGCTGTGTATGAATATTTTGAATAGTGTCAGGCCTTAGCGGAGTTCAGATCATCAAGGTTGACTCAAGGTTAAGCCCTGTCCTAGCCAGGAGGGGATAAAAGCCCATTGTGTGTGTGTGTGTGTGTGTGTGTGTGCCCATTGTGTGTGTGTGTGTGTGTGTGTGTGTGTGTGTGTTTTCTTTTTCCCTGGGGCTTGAGCCTGCGAGTGGATGAAACCATGAAGCAACCTGTTGAGACCCCCAAAGATATTTAATCTCGGGGCGAGTGCAGGGTGCCTCTCCCTCTGTCTGGGGGCCTGTGCTTCCCAGACCACATTCCTGGCAGCTGTGCAGACTCCCACCTCTGCTGAGGCAGGCATTCCCTCCCTGTGACCTCACCAGGAATGTCCCCTCCTCAGACTAGGGCTTTCCACTGCAAGTGTTTCATCAACAGAGGCCCCTCCGACACACTGACGGGGTGGGGGTGGGGGTGAGGGTGAGTTACAGTCGGTGTTCTCTGGTTTCTGAGTCAAAATGGGGACCCCGCTGTGGACGTGAATCATCCCCAGAAGCAGTCTGGCTCTGAGCAGGTTTCTTAAGTGTTTGGAGACATAGAACAGCAATGTTTTTCTCCAGAACACCTGTGAACATTTTCTTAAAACAAAAAAGCAAAATAAAAAATCAAAATAATTCCTACTTCCACCCCTTCCCCTTCAAACTGACGTATCCAAAAAAACCAACCAAACAAAAAGAAACAAAAACAAAAAGGAAATCATTAAATCAAACCTTGCTAAAATGAAGAGATAGCATCTTATCTTGTTTTACTAAGGGAACGTATGTAACTTTGAATGTCTTTTCTTGCAGCATACCCACGCATTGTTCAGGGAACTAGCGATCTGCTAATGATCATTAGAAAACTCCAGCGGGAAGGCAGAGGGATCTGGGCTCTGTCACAAATAGGTCCAGTGCCCTTTGGCAAAGTTCACCTCTCTCTGGGTCCAGGTTCCTCTTCTATGAAAGGTGGTGGGGTGGGGTGGGACAACTGTATTTGAACAACAGTAAAAAAAAGATACAATCTTTTTCCATCTAAATTCATGGACTCATTGAGTTCTACTGGCAGATCCCTTAGAGTTTCAGGAACCCTGAGGAAGAACCCCTGATCTAGGTGATTTGTGAAGTCCCTTCCACATTTACCAAATTGTGACCACATAAAATACGTTTCTGCAATTTGTTTATGCATTTATGGAGTATCAGTGTGCCAGGACTGCAGTCCCTAACCGTGGTGCCCCTTCTTCCAGAATATCCCATGTGGCTGAGGAGATACCATGTGAAATGTGGGGAGGCTGGTGGGGGATGCTGGAGGGGAGAGGAGAAAGGAGAATGAAGAAGGAGACTAGAAGATCCGGGAGAAATCTCTGTCCCCTCTGTCACTTCCTGTGTGAAGATTGGAGGAGAGGGGCGATCGTCACTGCTAACTGCGGCTGACCACAAAGTCACGACCTTCACAAGGAATGCAACGTTAATACCATGAACTCAGTATATGACACTGGAAAACCAAATGGCCAGCATCCGGAAATGACACCCCTCCTTCCTGCCCCTCCCCAAAGGCCTTTTATGTCATGACCGTCAGTGCTTTTGAGTTTTATGTCTTTTACAAAATAAATAGAATGCCTATTAGTGACAAAGGAGTTTCTACAAATATCAGGACAGTGTAGGAATAAATATTTGTAGCCTGCGCTCCGAGACCAACATGTTCTCATTGCTTACAGGGCCTGGAGCCAGGTCATTGCCAGCAAAAATTAATTTACACAAATTAAAATTTAAACTTAAATTTCCTAAATTTAAAAGAAACTTAAAATAAGTTTGAGTTTCAGTTTATAAGAAACATGTACCTGCTACTTTCTTCTGGGAATCTTGACAGAGCAAAAATCAGTCAAACTTACAAAGTCCCATTGGCTGCGGCAGAAATACCCAATTCGAACTTGATTTACATTAGTCACCCTTTCAGGATCTTGGAGTCAGGCAGGAAATATCCCCTCCACACCCTCCCTCTGGCAGAATGTCCCCCATGCCAGCCAAGGAGAGGCCTTCCATATCTCTGACAAAGCCACTCTGTTGTGCTCAGAATGCACTGTTTTGTTCTTTTAGTCCTTTGTAATTCGTTCATTCATTTGTTCACTCATCCATCTATTCATTCATTTTGCAAATAATTACTTTGGAGCTAACTGTGTTTTCAGCTCAGGATTGGATGTGGGGAGGATAGATGTGGGGTGGGGGGACTAACACTTATTGGGCACCTTCTGTGTGCCAGACCCAGTACGATGCCTTCTCTCAACTGTTACCACATTTAACTCTCACAACCACTCTATAATGTTGGCATTATTGCCCAGTCCTAGCTCTAAAGAGCGTGAGGCTTAGAGAAGTAACATAATAAACTAGTTAATATTCCATCTATTAACAAATAATTAACTACTGAAAGTAATTCCTTAGAAAGGAAAAAATGTAGAATATGATTCGATTCTCCAGGAGTTTAAGTCTGGATGGAGAGACGGGGTTGATACAGCTGGGACAGGTATAGTCAGAACTTCAGGTATGAGAAACAATTAAATAGCAAGGCAAGGCAGGGTGATTACATTTTGAAATGAGAGAAGAGATAAGGAAGGGTTAGGGATGACCGTGGAGGGTCAGTGAAGGCGGGCTTACTGCAAAGGATGAAGAAGTCTTGGCTCTTGAGGAGGGGGTGGAGGAAGACACTCCAGGTGGTGGACTGGCGGGCAGCACTTTGGGAGGTGGGGCAGAACAGGCCGCGAGTGCACTGACTTGTTTAAAGCGAAGGCATTTCTTAGCAGAACAGCTTATGTGTAGTCAGTACTAAATATAGACTGGGTGAGGGAACAGCCAGATGCACAAGAGAATGAAAGCATGCGTGGATCCATACTGGTGTGTGGGTGGGAATGAGGCTGGCTGGATGTGGTCAGACGGAGGGCTTCGGCTGTCAGGCTGAGGGATGACGTGCCCACTCTCAGGAACACACCAGAATCCGTTCCCCTGGAATCTAGACCACACAGGACTTTGGAGATAGATTTGGTTTGTACAGAAGGGGATCAGATGGTTATTCTTGATTCTTTATTTGCAAAGCATATCTTAGTGTCAAATATATTAAGATCATGAAATAAAAGACCAATGTAAGAACACAAGTAACCAATTTTTTTTTAAAGTGTAAGCATGTACAAAAAACCTAAACATCCCATGAAGGAAGAGTGGTTAAGAAAATTATGGGGTGAGACTGTGGATCAGGACATCAGTTAAGAGCTATTGATTTAATGATAGTGAATGGTGTTAGAGAGCTGACAGCAGGGACGGAGAAAAGCGAATGGATTCTAGAGACGCACTGGAGGTAGAATTCCCAGAACATGGTGCCCAATGGAAGTGAGAGATGAAGGACAGGGTGGTGTGAAGGCTAATTAATGCCTGGGTTTCTGGCTTGGGCAACTGCAGAGATAAAGGTGCCACTTAGTGAGATGGGAGGATACTAGAGGAGCCAGCGTATGTGGGAAAATGATAAATCTGGTTTTCGACAAGTTGAATTCGATACCCGACTGAAGATATTCATCATACAGTTGGTTGTGTGGGTCTGCAGCTCAGGAGACACATCTGAGCTAGGGACAGAAATTTTAAAAGCACTAGCTTATTGCTGGTATAAAGACACAGAAATGGACGAGATTGCCCTGGCAACATGGGTAGAGTGAGAAGTGGGGCTAGGACAAAGGCTTGAGGAACCCCCAGCATTTAAGGGGCGGGTAGGCTAGGAGTGCAGAATGGAGACTGAAGTGGTGAGAGAAATAAGAGGAAACCAGGGAAGAGAGACTTGTGGCCAACTGCAGTAGATGGTGCAAAGAGGTCAGGTAAGAAGAGTACTTAACGGTCCCCAGGATTTAGCAACAAGAAGGCCATTGATGACTTTGACAGGGACAATTTCCATGCAATAGTGGAGACTGAAGCCAGATCAAGGTGCATGAGGTGCAGTTGGGAGGTAAGGAGTCTTACCAAGTTGTTTAAGGAGCTGTGAGGGAGATAGGAGAGGTAAGAAGATAAGGAAAGGTTTTGTTAAGATGGGACAGACATAAATATTTCTGAACGTTAGGAGGGAGGCCAGTGGAAGGACACAGAAAAATCCAGGAAGCACATATGCCTAAACATGTACAGTGGTTATCTGTGGGTGGTAGAGTCAAGAAGCCTCTGAGTGTTCAAAAACAGCCCAAGAGACCTTTGACAGAGTTCTGGTATTATTTATTCTATTGCTACAAAATTCTCGAAAATGTGTCCATTCACTCATAGTTTCACTCAAGTATGTGGAGATTTGCCGAACAGGGATATCTCACTGCCGTGTTGGAGAGCAGAGGGCTTGGCCTGAAGCATTCGTGATGAAGAATGTTGGTGGACTCAAGCTTTTGTATAAGCCCCCCCACAGTGAACCAGGGCTGCCGGTGTGACCAACAGAGTACTGTGAATGGCAGTGAGGACTAGGCTAGGCCCTAAACGGCATGGCCTCCTCAGCTTTGACCTCTTGTGTTGTTTGCTCTGGTGGAAGCCTGATGCTGTATTTCCAGGACACTCGGGATGCCCGATAGAAAGGCCCACCTGGAAGCAAACAGGCCCCTGGCCAACTGCCAGCACCAACTCACCAGTCATGTGAGTGAGTCACTTTGGATGTGGGTCCTCTGGCCCCAGTCAGGTCTTCAGATGCAGGCCCAGCCGACAGTGGGCTGCACCTTCGTGAGAGACGCTGGGCCAGAACCTCCAGCTGAGCTGTTCCCGAATTCTGGACCCATGGAAATTGTGAGAAGTAGTAAATGAATATTGTTGCTTTAAGCTGCTACATGTGGCGGTGATTTGTCATGCAACAACAGAAAACTAACGTGGTACCTTGCACACTTGATAGGGCACATTGGAGGCTTCATCCACGAGATAACAGTTGGGATGCAGCAGCACTTCAAGGTGGATAGACCATCGTGCACTTGACTGCAGTGGTGAGCCACATGCTCAGACAGCCTTGTGAGTGTGGGGCGCAGCTCTCCTTCTGTCACTCACACACACACACACACACACACACACACACGTTTATAACATTGGTTATTCTGTAGATGATATTTAGTATGTAAGTGTTGTGTGCCATAGTTCCAGGATGTAATTTTGGTGGAAGTGCACTTGAATGGTTTCAAATTGCATAATTAATGACATTCCATTTCTATGACCTACTAATTAATCATGCCTCTTAGTGTGGACAGTTAGCCTGTGGGAGTTCGGGTCCTCCTAGCTCACATGGGCGCGCAGATCCCCTAGCCTCTGAGGTCATTTCCAGAAGGAAACAAAGTATAATTTTCCACCCCCATATCCTGGCCACTGTAAGGCAGGGAAGCACTTGCTAAGCCAGACAAAGACATCCCTGGCTTACTCTGGGACATTCTTTGAGCCCATCACCTGGACCTGAAGACAAAGGGCAGGAATCCTTGTGGGACTTGGGGGCCAGGAAGTCTGCCACTCAGAGGGAGGGCTCGGATCACGGCTCTTTACCTCTACGATGATCTGTGATTTGTAGACCAGCCTGGAGAGATGGATGGCTGGAGATTGGCAGGAACACTTGTGCTGGATTTGGGTAGACTGGGTATACCAAGCAGCCTGCTGATGGAATATCTGTAGCAAGAACACTTGCTCCTGAAAAGAGATATCTTACAATAACCAGTTCTAGCTTCTCCATATGTCGATGACGGAGGCGGTTGGTCCTGAGAGAGGACGACATAGTCCTGGGATTGGAGCAACTCTGTGTCCAGACCAGCCCAAAGACTGTGGATGAGCTTCTGGGGTTCCCAGGTGCCCCTCTGTGGAGCACATTTTGAGCTCACAGCTGCTCCTGTACATACTCCCTCCTCTGCTCTCTCAAAATCTCCTCCTAATAAAGGGTCTGATATCGGTCACGTATGCTGAGGTGAGGATTAAAGCTATGGAAGACTTTTCTCTGAATTGGCTCTAATGAGTTAAAGTCTCATTTGTGAAAGGTGGTCTACTTTGATTAACTGAAGGCCACAGTGCACATCTTGCTTAATTCAAAAAAGTTCTGGTCTTGGTACTTTAGAAAAATACAAGTTAAACAGTTTTTACTTTTTCAAAGAACTTTCAAAACACATTGCACTTTTAACCTTCTTGTAAATTTTGGAGTAAGCCAAATAATTATTTTTATCCTCATGTTGCAGAGAAGAAACTGAGGCAGAGAGCTTCAATGGTGTCCACAAACTTGAGGATAAATTCACAGGCTTGCATCAGCACGAAAGGACTCCTGACTTGGAAGAAAGGTCTTCCCAGGGACCATACATTCCTGGGTTGGCCAAAGACAGCTCCATTTATCAGCCTTCTCTACCATGTGCTCAGTGCTTCACGTCTATCAACCCACACAACAGCCTTAGGAGGTAGAAGTGTCGCCCCCATTTTACAGATGTAAGCATGGGGGCCCAGGGAGTTTAAGCAACTTGCCCAATTTCTCACAGTCAGAAAGTGGCAGCACCGAGATTTCAATCCAGGTCTCTGTGGCTCCTAAGTGGCATTTTCCGCTCTTAGTGGGTCATTTAGAGGCTCCCCAGGCCCCTCTCAGCAAGGGGGTGGGAATTATACATGAGCCGTAGCTCTCAGATTTCTAGCTCTGATGGTGACAGTTGATGGGGGCCTCACTGGGGACCTTTCCCAGCGTCCGTAGAACTGCGAGTTCCCGTGGATGTGAAGGTCTGCCGAGTTGGCTGGGAAAAAAGTGCACCTTCAGCATTTTGACGCCACATCACATTTTAGGGATCTGTCATCCTAGAAAGGCGGAGGAGGGCAAAAGCAAAACATGAAAACAAGTGACTTCTCGTGGAGAGAAGGGACTAGTCCCTGCTGAGCTGTTTATTTATACAGGACGGCAGATGGAACTCCTCTCCCGGACGCCTCCAGTGAGGGTCTCTGATCCTCAGGGTTCCTTCTCTGTGCTGTGACAAGACAGGCAGTCTTGGAAAATCAAGAAGGGGCTTCAGTGTCCACTTCCCTGCAGCCCTCTCCCCACCTCCATGAGCCTGTTAATTAGAAGGGAAAGGCCATAGCCTCTCTTGCCAGCAATTCAGTGAAATAGCCAGAGGTTCCCCCAGCCCCGTTACTTTCATTCATTCATTTGTAAAACAGCCAGTGTCCATTTGTCTGAGGTGTCATATCATACACATATATTTGCATGTACTATGTGCACCTATAAATATACATGTACTTATCATATGCTAACCATCATCATCGTCAAAAGCTAATATTTGGTGACACTGGGCCTGCAGGCACTGTTCCAGGAAATTTACATGTAATAACTCATCCTCATACTGTCCCTATGAGGTAGGTATTTGATTATCCCTCATCTACAGATTAGGAAAATGAGGCACAGAGAGGTAAAATATCTTGGCCATGGCTGCATGTGGGTTTGAACCCAGCATGCCTGAAGGCAGTGGAGTGCTCTTCCCCAGGCCAGAAACCCATCTGCACAGAGACAGGAAAGCCTGACCAACAGAGGTCTGGACAAACGCCCGGGAAGTGCAGGCAGTGGGGCCTTCTCCCGGGGAGGGGCCGGCAGTATTCTCATCGAGGAGGTGGCCTGTGAAGTGAGAGCACATCTCAGCCTTGAACATAAACACTTCCCTGCCGTTGTGCTCACTGGCTGCTCCTCAGTCTCTCCGTGGGGATGGCATGGCAGTGACGACAGTAACAAATAGCAGCAGCAGCAGCAGCAGCGACGGTAGAAATAACAAAGACTTCATCTGCCCAGCATTGCGGCAGGGACCCAGGGCTTTAGATCTGCAAGTGTCCTTGGTAACTGAAACCCAATCTTTTAAGGGTAGCAGGTGTGCTGGCTGCCGCCTGTGCTGTGTCATTAAGCCACTCAACCATTGTGGGAGGCAGCTCTTACTATTCCCGTTGCGCACGCAAGGAAACTGAGGCACAGATGTGTGCCTTGCACACTTCGATAGCCTGGCTAGGATGGAGTGGGTTTTGAATCCAGGTCTGCTTGAACTTCTCACTTCACTGTGCTACTGTTTTTAATTAAAACCTCCCGAGGACGTGCTGCACTAGTACCTTCCTTAGCAAACGCAGCACAATTCAGCCTTTTCTTGCTGAGCAGAGTCCGCCCCTGTGAACACAAGCCATTGTCTGTGGTGTGTGCTCGCACACAGGGACTTGGCTTGAGCCCTCACTGACCTGGCTCGGACTGCTCTGCTGCTGTCTGCCTCCCCATGGATTCTTTAGGGTTATTAAGTTTTATGGGGTGAGGGAGCTTTATAGCCCTATAAATAGCTTGGCCTGTTCTGTCCTCAGAGTTGTTGTTTTTTTCAGATTCCTACCTTATGACCTTCTTTGTTCTCTGTTATGACTCCTTAAAGTCAGTTGCCTGTGTATCCATTTCCATAACCTCCACACAGTCAAACCAGGATTTCCCCATTTTCTGTTTGGAATTTGGGGTGGCACTGAATAAAAGCAGCTCAAAGAGAACACATTGTTTAAAATGAAGTCAAACATGACCTGTGCTCAAGGAACGATAAAGTGCATAAGCTCTGAGACAACTCTCCAATTGGGCTTCCCAGGGAGCCTTTGGGTGTACACCTCCCAGCAAACGGTGCTGTCAGAGGACACGCTGGCACTTCTGCCTTTTGACAGATCTGAAAGCAGAAGCTCGGGATAGTAAGGAACTTGCTTAGGCTCACACAAACTCATGGGCTGGGGTTTGAAATCAGGTCATTGTAGTGCCTAGCTTCCTGCCATTCTCACTGGGTGCGTTTGCAACGTGTGACAATGATCAGACACACTTCTAGCCACTCACCTTTGGCTTCACTGGGATGGTGGCTTATCTGGTAAGGTAGGGCTCAGGAGGCCCTTGGAATCAGGTCCCATAAATGTAAAGAGCCCCAAAATAACTGCCTCAGCTCAAAAGCATCTCTCTCATGCACCCTCAGGGCACCCTGTGAGACACTGCTGGTCATCAAAAATGCTCTTTGTGTGTTTGTTTGTTTGTTGTTGGGGAGGGGAACACTAAGCCACTAAGCCACTATAGTCCATTAACATTTTAGTGATAATTAATTTATCATTCATTCATTCATTCATATGTTAGATATCAAGTATCCTGGCCTTTAAGATTAAAATAATATAGCTTCAACCTCATTCCATGTGTGGTGGGAACTTCCTCCACCCATTCCTCTCACTCCTAATTTTCCCATGAAGTCTTCTAGGGAGGGGAGCTTGACTTTTTCCTCATCACTTTGGGCTTGGAGTGCCAGCTTCTGCTGAATTCATTCTATGGATGGCCCACTTCCCTACACGTATTCTCGCTGGCTTCCCTCCAGATATGTGAAACAACTCCATGTATTCGGTTTCCCACAGAAAACATGACTCATAGAAGGTATCTGTAAGTGCAGCATATTTTACTGACGATTGAGGATACAGTGAGAGATGGTTCCATCACAGCCTATAAAGCACAGATTCAAATACCAAATTCTCATGCTCTTAAAGAGTCCCTTGGCCATTTCTACATACTTGGGTTCCTGCCATGTTTATTGGCTCTCTCCCTTCCTCTTTTCTGTCCTCTGTTCCCCCAAAATTCTAATTAGTTTCTTATACTGAGCAAACATTCTGTTCTCTCTAACCCCTATCTCATCAGATAACATTTTCTCTTTCCATTACTCATTCATTCATTCATTCATTCATTCATTCAATAAAGATAAAGTAATATCCACTGTGAGGCACTGTGCTAGGTACTTCTGATGATACCAGGATGAATTTGACGTGGATCCTAAACCCACGGAGCTAACCTAGTAGATGTGATAAGATACTTACTGAGTAATCAGAACACAAGGTAGAATGCACTAAGAAATTGACACATGTGGGAAGAGAGGCCATGCTGTTGGTGACCAGACAAACGGGGTACAGGAGGGCTCAGATTCTTCTTGGAAGAGGGAGGAAACAGTCAAAATCTGATACAGGGCAACCTGGGTGAAGTGTAACAGGTAGGAACCTAGGGGAGCTGAGGGGGTGGCAGAAAGGTCCTGAGAACCCAGGGTGCAGCAAGCAAAGAAGGGATCGGGACACAGAAAGTCCTTGGGCCGATATTTCTGTCTCCTACTCCCAACCTCCGAATCCTGACTCTCGTATCAGGCTGGGCTAGAGCAGGGTGAGGAGGGAAGTGGCCCCCTCTCCTGGGCACTGTGGTTTGGACCACTTGTACTCTCTGATAGTAGCAATTGTCAATAGCCAATCATCTCCACTTCTGTGTGTGTAAGCACCTGGCACACAGTAGGTGCTCAATGTCTGCTTGTTAAGTGAACAAATGGACGATGAACAGGATAGACAATGGCTGTTTGGGTTTGGCACAAGATACATGTTTTCCTAGTGCAAGGATACAAAGATATAAGGACCGGGCTGGAGCTCATGAGATGGGTCTTCATCCTGGGTTTAGCTCTCTTTTACCTTCTAGCTTGGTCAGGAGGTCACTTGCCCATTCATTCACTTACTCATTCATTTCTTCAGTTGTTCAGTGACCACTGAAAGTGTCCACTCCATGTCTAACTTTAGTCAATGGAAGCTGAATAAGGAGCTCAAATCTTGTGGGACAGAAAACATGCCCGAGTGATGAAATGATTGCATACATTTGAGATAGTATATTTCATTACTATTAGAATAGAGAAGTGCTGTGAGATCCCTCACAGACTACTGCAGAATCAGGCAGAGTGAGAGGATGGCCTCAACTCTCCACGTGGTCTAATTTAAAACAATGCCCTTGGAGTGCACTTAAATTATTTACACCCCATGACACTGGAAATAGCGAACTCTGCTTCATTCTGACGAGTATCATTGTACCAAGGAGGACGCTGTGGGACATAGGGGGCACGTTTAGTGAAAAAACATAAACTAGGTTTTCTTTGATCCTGTCCACTTGGTAGCCCCCAGGTGAGTTTGGGAGGAGCTCACGCCCTGAGGCGGGAGGAGGGCCCCGGTCCCACGGCCGAGCAGAGGCGTGTGGCGCTGTGCGTGGGGCTGAGGGTTCAGGAAGCAAGCCGAGCTCCGCTGCCACGCTCTGGGCTTAAATAGCAGCATTCACTTCTTATTCTAAGTGTGTACTGGGACTCAGCTGCTGTTTTTACTGTGCGTGTGTATTTACATAATGTATATTTGCATAGAGGAAAAGACTGAATGGTCACACACCAAAATATTATTAGTAATAACTGTCCACTGAGTTCACACTATGTGTTAAGTGCTTTATAAATATTTCAGTTCATTCTCATAACAAACCTATGCGGTAGTAACTTCCCTGTTTTACAGGTGAGGAAAATTAGGCATCAAAAGGTAGAGTTACCAAGAATTAAAAAAAACAACCAAATAACCAAACAATCCTATTAAAAACATGGGCAGAGGACCTAAATAGACATTTTTCCCAAGGGGAAATACAAATGGCCAAGAGATATGTGAAAAGATGTTCAACCTCACCAGCTATACGGGAAATGCACATCAAAGCCACAATGAGATGCTACCTCATACCTGTTAGAAAAGCTATTACCAACAAGACAAGAAATAAAGCATTGGAGAGAATGCAGAGAAAAAGGAATCCTCATTTGCTGCTGGTGGGAAGGTAAGCTGGTACAGCCACTATGGAAAACAGTACAAAGGTCCCTCAAAAAATTAATAATAGAGCTACCATAAGACTCAGCAATCCATCTTCTAGGTACCTACCCCCCAAAAGCTGAAAACATTTATTCATAAAGATATATGCACCCTTGTTCTTACTGAGGCATTATACATGGTGGCCAAGACACACAGACAACCTAAGTGTCCTTGACAGCCGATTGGACAAAGAAGACGGGTACATAGATATATAGGAATACTACTCAGCTGTAAGAAAAGGTAAAATATGGCCATTTGTGACACCAGGGAAGGATCTTGAGAGTGTCATGCTAAGCAAAGTAAGTCAGATGGTAAAGGACAAGAACTATATGCTCTCACTCATACATGGGATATAAAACAAAGCAACAAATGAGCAAACAAAACAAACAAACAAAAAACTCATAGATACAGACAGCAGCATGGTGGTTACCAGAGGGGAAGGGAGATGGGGAAGGATGAATAGGATAAAGGAGGTCAAATATATGGTGATGGAGGGAGACTAGACTTTGGGTGGTGAGTATACAAGGCAATAGGCAGATGATGTACTATAGAACTCTACACCTGAAACTTACATAATGTTATCAACCAATGTCATCCCAATAAGTTTAATTTAAGAAAAAGGGGTGGAGTTGCTTGCCTGAGATCACACCGGAGTAGGTAATGAAACTTGGCTGCTGACTCTGAGCCAGGGCTGCTGGAGGCCTCCTCCCTCACAGTAAGGCACTGAGTGACTTTTAATCTCTGGGTGGTGGGAGATTGGGTGGTTTTTTAATTTTTACTTTTTGCTTAGCCATACTTTCTAAATACTGTTAAACAAATAAATATTACCTTTGCAATAAGGGGAGAGAGAGAGAGAGAGAGAGAAATTGAATCACCTCTTTCCTTTTCCCAGCCCTTCAGAACTGCTCTGGGGACTGACTCAACTTCTCCTGCACCCTTCCTGTCAGTGTTTCTGGAATGCCAGCAGAGCCCCTCATCTGCCAGGAACCAGGAACCAGGAACCAGAGTCCTCATCTGGAAAGAGCTCACAGTCACATGAACTCTCCTATCACAGTGATGCTCTTATCTCTTCAGATGGAAGAGTCGGGACCACTGAGGAATGTGGCGGTCAGGGTGAGTCAGGATGAGAGAGTGCTGAAGTGATGACATTACTTCAGCTATCAAAAATGTGTATGTAAGATTTGAAATAGCCAGATTTCAGTGTTAAGTATCATCCTTAGTTCTGAAAAAGCCCCATGAAAGTAGAAACAGATGTGACCAGAAGACAAAAAGGGAGCAAAAGTATAGAAGAACGGTCCTGGGGAAAGGAGGGGTAACCATAGCTGTAGAAGCAATTAGGGCAATTGTAGGCAAATGCAGGTGTAACTCTGTAGCAACAAATTTGAAGACTGGAAGAAATAGTGTAGCATAAATAAATTCAATATAGAGATGAAGAGGTTGAGTAGATCAA